>OZ038501.1:1970437-1972937 GCA_964036315.1 Acanthosepion esculentum
ACCTTTACAAGAGACAGATCAGGCCAAAAATGGAGTACTGTTGCCATATTTGGGTGGGAGCTGCCCAGACCTCACTCTCCAGCCTTGATAGAGCCCAAAAGTGTCTGCAAGTCCTTGTGGGTGATGAATTATTCTCTACCTTCCAGCCTCTCTGCCACAGGTGGGATGTGGCAAACCTCTTGCTGCTCTATTACTGCTTTCACAGAAAGTGCTTGAACGAATTACCTTCCCTCGTGCCACCAGTTCAAACCTTCATGGCAAGGACATGCCATGCCATTTGCATAGTAAGCAAACCACCCACATTTCCTCTGTATTCCATTGGTGAGAAGTAAGCTCCACTTTAACAGCTTCTTCCCACATGCTGCTGCTCTGTGGAAGAGACTCTCAAGGACGTTTCCCCAATCACAACAATCTTAACTTATTCAAGGCTAGGGTCAACTGTTATTTTCCACTCCTGACATAACCCTTTGCTACAAGTGGCCCTCAGGCCTTGTAAAAGGTGGATCTTACTGCAAAAAAAAAAAACAAAAAACAAAAACAAAACAAAAAGCACAAATATAAACAAAGTTTTAATATTTAATCTGGATAACGTTTACTCAGGATTAGTGGAAACAGTATTTACATTTTCAGTATGTATATAGATAAAAATGCTTTACTTTTTTTGTTGGCAGAATGCTTGCATACTTTAAAATATTCTTAGGAGAAGCTTCTTATGCAAGGATATTCAAAGTGTTATAAACACTGCAAATATCAATCATGAACAGCTGCAAAGTTAATAAGATACCTCATGGTAAGAAGGTCAATTTGTTTTGGGGAATGTAGAAAAGGTCACATCTATTGTAGTTAGAAAGACACAATCAAGTTTAATCATAAATATACATGCACAATAGGTGCTTATCATGTTAATTAGCCTCACATCTATTTAAATACAGCCTTACAGTAGGATGCATAAAATTGCTGCAGCTAATGTTACATTTTTGTTTCCACTTTGTTTCTAGATTCTTTAAGACTTCCTCATAAACAAAAAGGACATTTAAAATAAGAAAGAGACCATTAGAATTTCCACAATACATAATGCGGAAAGAAGGATTAGAAAGTGTGACACTCACAGGACATATCAACAGCAAAAGGGACAAAGTGAAACAGCAAGTAACCTACATAATGAGCTCATGTAAATGGATTGCAGAACAGGGAAAGGGAGAGACAGTAAAAAGACAAAAGTTGCTAGGAGCTACAAAGAATAGGAAGTTGTGGAGAGCTGCGATCGCCCATTAGATGAATGTTACTTTTGTATTGATACCCTAAAGAAAGCTATGAATCTAATTCTCCCTATATCCTTTTGTCAGTCTTGACAATTCTCATTGTTAAGCAGTGATCAAAATATATTAAAATGAATGATGTAACACAAAACAGTTGCAATAAAATCCATTGTTTCATATAAAGATTAATGTTATAAGAATGATGACTAATTAAAATCTGTTGCATTATAGCAGAACTTAAGAAACTGTAGAATTCATAGACTTGAATTCTGTCAGGATTAATCAATCAATTTTCCCATTAAATGGGCAAACCTTCTCATCGGGTCATCAGCCACTTAACAGAATGAGGTAGACAGGACTCCATAGCTATGTATGCAGCCAAAATGTTGATGACATGACATCACTAGCTAGAGGGCTGCCTAGCCTGGTCAACATCTAGAGTGGAAGGTTCTCCCTGATATAATCAACAGACACATGCCTGTAACCAAGGTGAGCCTTCAAGTTGTAGGACATCAGCTGTGGCTTAACCTGAAGAGGGATCCACATTGTCAGGTCTACTTTTCCAAGACAGTATTCTTGAGTGAATACCTTTCCAGCTTTAAGCCAGATGTGTGGTAGGAACTGGTCAGTTGTTCAGCTGTGCAGAGACCCGATGACCACACCTGGTTGTGGGACTGATGATTATGATCATGATTATTTTTTTCAACAACAGTCAGTCTTCAGAGATGATAATTCCAAGAAAATGAACATTTTACAGCAGAGAGATTAAAAATGAGAAAAATACATTCCATTTCATATTTTTCTCTCAAGGAAAAATGAGAGAGAAAAGAAAAGATAGTAACATGATGAAAACCTTCCTTTCAACTTAAAATCAACTCTTTCTTCCTTAACAGCACTTCTTTTGTGGAGGAACTGCAAAAGATGGTGGGGGTGGTCATCTAGCAGTGCAAGGCTAATATAAAACCTTTTAGAAATTAACAAAAATAGTTGCCTACAACACTAAACCCTTCTCGAAACTTAATGTGTTTATTTGCAGGCAAGAGTCTCTAATACACTCGCCTCTTTTGTCGACTGCTCAGGCAAATAATTACTAATCAATTGTGTGCGTGATCCCTGACGCATTTGTAAGCACATTAAATCAACTTAAATCAAGCAGAAACAAAGAACTTTTCATTTAAATAGAACATTACCATTGTTATCTATCATTCTTGGCGTTTCAGACAAAATGTCTTTTCAAGCAA
>OZ038501.1:1977937-2015437 GCA_964036315.1 Acanthosepion esculentum
TAGAGTCAGTTGAGTACCATCTGTGAGAAAAAGAGCAGAAAGATGCAATTGACTCTGCTAGAAATTTGGAAACAGCATGCTGTATTGCTTGGCATTTGCATCGGAAGCTCCAATACAAACATTTCAGAGTGTTTGGGTGTCAATCTGAGGACAGTGCAGAAGATACAGAAAGAGTTGGATGATATACCCAGTCAACATTATGGTGTTTGGAGTGATCACTAGTGATGATGACATTATGCCACCATTCATCTTCCCACAGAACATCAGACTCAGCAAGGAGACCTACATCAAGTGCCTTGAGGAGCTAGTGCTGCCCTAGGTCAAGAGGATGTCTGCTGCAAGGCCCTATCTATGGCAACAGAACTGTCAAACAATTTCTGCAACCACATCACCCCTTACATCTGGCTGCCTAACTCCCCAGACTGCAACCCTCTTCATTATTATGTGTTGGGTGCAGTTGAGTGAGAGGCCAACAAAATTCCTTGTAACACCAAAAATGAACTGAAGGCAAGGAATATGTCAGCATTCGCCAACTTAAACAGGGAGACTGTCCAGAAGAATTGAAGCAGATTCAGAAGTCATCTGGAGGCTGTGGTTGAAGCCAATGGTGATTTTATTGAATCTATTTAATCTTTTGTATTTCAAAATATTTGTGTAATTTTGGTAAATATATCTGTTAAAATGAGATGTCAGTGTTATTTTCATTTTTGTGTTATTTAGATGACAATTTATCCATCGCACTCTGTTTCCTGGTCTACTCATAAAAACGAATGAAAAAACAATGGCTTTTGTGACTGGCATCACTCAGTGGCACAGGGGTAAAGCTTCCATTTAAATAAAAAAAAAGTGGAAGCTCTGATATCGATAAAGAAATACAGAAAATAAGTTAGGGGACGTTTCACAAAGATCATATCATTTACAATGCTTGGCTTAGTTTGCCACAAGGCCACTGGAATGGAGCACCTAGTGAGGATAAATCTCACTACTCACTAGTAATGATCTTCAAATCTGGCTTACAATACCAAAATGGCCCGTCAGCCAAGATGACAAGAAATCAAAAGGAAGAAGATAATAATTACTATATTCATTTTTTAAATAATTTCACTCCAAGCAAGGCAATAAAGTCACTAATATGCAAGAGGTTACTGAGAGTGAAAGAATGTGAGAAAGTGATTATTGAGAGTGGACAATAAAAGAACAGGGTTCAAAGAGACAGAAGATAATGATTGGCATTGCATTTACATTTTTGAAGATCAAAGTTGACTGAAAAGCAAGAAGCCAGAAGAGAATTCCACAAGTGAGAAGTGCGAGAGAAGAAACTGTTATCATACAATTTATGGTTATATATAGCTATTTCTATTGTAAAATGTTGAAACCTCGCTGCCAATCTAGTATTGCAATTAAATTTGTGAACTCAAGGCACCAAAGAGGAAGGCTCATAAGAAAAAATTAGTATAAAAATATTTATAGAAAAGGTACAAAGAAGCTACATTAAGACAGTGGGAATATAGCTGAAGATGAGATGCTATGTCACGACATTGCAGGTTCTTCTTTGGATTTTGTCAAGAATCTCTAGATATATTGCAGAAGCACCAGACCAGATGTGGCAGTCATATTCAATGTATGGACAAATGTTAGACTTATAAATGTATTAGATTCTGGCGTGGAAAATTGTCTATAATGACAAAGTAAACCAATTTTCTTGGCAGCAGATCTAGCAGTTGATTCAGCATGATAGTTCCACTTCATGCTTGCAAAATTCTGACACAGATTGCATATTTACTTTTACATTGAATATCTGCTAATATTTTTTTCATTAAGTATTTTGTCAGTTATGAATGGTGAATTCCTGTTTTACTTGGTGACATGAACAAACTCTTTCCTCACCAAAATGATTCACTTCTTATCTTTACTTGTACACATTTTTACTTAACATTTGGAATATTTTATTTTCTATTATCACCCTGTATATGAAAATATATGGTTGTATATTGGTTGTAGATTGGTCTCACAGGCCAGAGAATGAACTCAATCTTTAAAGAGTTCTATAGAAAAAGAAACAAAAAAATAGTGATATGTCAAATCTGACAGATGGCTGAATTGAACAGAAAAGAATCAGTCTCATAGCAAAAATTGGTTGAATTTAATTTGTAAAAAAATGTACACTTGTGTGTAAATGATGTTAAGAGGAGGTTCTATTGACAGTAAAAGGATGATGATTTGGTTTATTGATTTGTTTTTATGGCATATCAGCCTTTTGCAGGTTATTTAAAGCCAGAAAATATTTTTAGATTAAAAGAATTTTATTTTGAGATAATAATATTTTTAATGATACAAGTGTTACTAATTAACCCATAGCTAAGGGGAGAAAGAAGAGCTGCATTCATATCTTTACTAAGGAGATTTGTGCATAAGTGAATATAACGATCAGAACAGGAATTGGAACTCAGCTCTCCGCTTAGCAATTCCATTACATCACCCAGAATACCCAAGCTTACAGTACCTGGTATTCCCAGGTGGTCACCCATCTAGGTACTGACTAGGCTCAATGTTGCTTAAATTTGGTGATTGCACAGGAATAAAAGGATGATGGGAAAGAAAATAAAAAGAAGAAAGCACAGAAGTTAATAATAAGTGTACAAAGGGACTATGATCTGTACCTTAACTTACTGAACTACAAAGCTACTGAGGTTTATTAATTTTTAAAATAGTATACATTGCACTATAAACAATTACAAAAGCACATTGTTATTGTTATGAATTTACAATCAACTCAAATGCAGCTAAAAAAAACAAAACATTTTAAATAGTCCACTAGACCTGTTAGTCACTTGCAATGCATTTTAATATTTTGATCCTTAATTTTAAGTTGATACTTAAAGCACCATAATATGAAAGATTATAAACTGTAACTTAAAAAAGGATTATTTTCAAATCATTTCATCATTTTACTCAGCACATTTTTCATACTGTGGTCACTATTCCCCCACTGCCCATCTCGGAACTATGTTTTATGGTGACATTTAAGCCTGAATAGGGCAATGGCTTGACGGTTTCTTTTGCACTGGGGATGTTGAGGTTACCCTGTCCCTTTGCTCAGAGGTGGATTTGTTTTTAAGTTACCTTCTTCTTGCCTTTACCTAAAGAGTCAGTCAGGACCTACAAGGCAGCAGACTGGTTTTGAATTCAGATTCCTTCTCCTAGATTGGTTGCCACCCAAGGCTATAGGACCCAATCTCTCCTGCTATCCTGCTGGGATAAGCAATGGATTTATACATTTCAAGGTAGAATAATGCAATGGTTTGCTAGTTCCTTTTGCACCACTGATGTTGAGGTTACCCCGTCCCCACTCACAGATGTGGATTTGTTCATCAAGTTACCTTATTTTAGCCTTTACCTAAAGAGGCAGGACCTACAAGAAAGCAGACTGGTTTTGAATTCAGAGTTTTCTTCTCCTAGACGGGTTACAATGAAAGGCTATAAGACCCAGTCTGTCTTTCTATTGTACCCATAGCTGGAAGGGTGAAAAGAAGGATTCATCTCCACATCCTTTCATCTTTCATTCCTATCTGCTCTCGCTCCAAATCTTCTGTAACCCCCTTGCCTTGATCGACCCTCCGTCTTTCTCTTTCTCCACATTCTCTCCTTTACCACTCCTATCTGCTCTTCCTCCATCTCTTCTGTAACCCCATGCGTGATAGTGGCCTCCAGCCTTGCTTGGGGTGATATGCTTAAAAAAAAAATGTAAGTGAGCTTAATGAACTCGAATGGAATTCAAACTTGGTTCTTAAATTCCTCAATTTAAGCAGCTAACAATGAATCCACCTTTTCTCCTATTATTTTCAAACTGGGCACCATAAATATTGATAGGAATTTTGTAGATTTAAAAAATATCTTTTTCTTTCTTTAAAATTCTTCTTTCTTTCCTGTTGTCAATGCTCCTCATTTCTCTCCTTTCAAGCCCAAAAAGAGAGACCTCATCAAGATGAGGTCCAGTCAGGTTGAGTTCCATTTACATGGGTCAAGTGATTTAATGAAATACTTTAATATCTCTCGACTGTGGGATATCATTCATTCGCCGCACTATAGGGGCGTGTTCCAGTGAATTCAACCCCGTTCACATTTGCTAGAACTCAAAACTAATCAGAAAACTAAATTTTCCATCTTCATCTCGGTCTATGACAATGCTATCATTTGTCCACTATCTGTGATTCTTTTTCTATATGCTGCATCCCTTTAGGACATGGGTAATCATGGCTCTCCACAATTTCCTATCCTTTGTAGCTGTTAATAACTCTTGACTTTTTCCTATCTCCCCAAAACCCTGATCCACCATCCATTCACTGAATCTCACCAGGTAGTTCATGTGTTGATTTTCCTTTGACTCTGTTACCTTCAATCTGTTCTGTTCAATCTGTCCCAAGACCTTTTGCCTTATTATATGATCCAATATCTATTCCTGTTGTTATATATAAGTGTCCTTTTTGCTTCCAGCGAAAGGCTTGTAACATTTCATCTGCGGCAAAAGGGGTTGAAGCATGGAAAATAAGGCTGTGTAGATGCTTTTGAACTCTATCAAGGCAAGCAAGTAAAGATTGGCCATCTCCAGCCCAGATATAGCTGCAATACTCCTATATATTTAAATCATGTCAATGATAGTTTTTACCAAGTCTTAAAAATATTGGTTTGTTTCAAATTCATTGTATTTAGCTCATTGTTCCTGAGAAATACAGTACATGTCTAATTCTCTCACTGATGTCCTTTATAAGCAAATAACAAAAGCTTTAATATTTACAATTCAAAAATATTTGAACACATCTGCAATCACTTAATGAATCCCTATCTACCTTTGAAAATGAAATAGGCCTTGGTTTGATAATTAAATGTCTTAAGTTCAAAGAAAAATATTTGAAAACAAAATGGTAACATGTTAAATGCTAACGAACAAATGAAGTAATAAAATTGATGTTAAAGAAAGTCATAAAATTCAAAATTCAAAGAGCATAGAAAAAAGTGAATGTCACTTATTTTTTATTCTGAAGCACAATTATATTTAAAAAGCAATCAAATAGATTGTGCTCGGTGACTTTACAATGACATACAGAAAGTTAAATACTCGAAGCAATTTTTCCTATTCTTTCTTCGTATTTCATGTATTTGAAAGTGATTCCTACTTGTTCTCCACCTCCAGAATCAATCTACCCTGTTGGAAAAATAACCTTTTGTTTTCTTTTTTTTCAGATCATAAAATTTTTTTAAAAAATACCCCTGTAAAGATTCGTCTTTATAAACCTAAGGAATTTACTTGACATGAACAATATGCCAAACTTTGATATATTTAAAAACAAGACATGAAAAAACATGAGAGTAATTAATTTATGACCAAAAGCAAATAAAAGATGAAAATAAAAAAGCCAGTGAGAAAACATTAAATATCATCCAGAACAATAAAAGAAATAATTTAATAAAAGCAAAATTATTTATAAATATTTCTGATTAAATATTAATTTTTTTTTCATATCTGAAATGAGATACAGTAACTTCCAAGCAATCAGAAATTTCAGATCATTTTCTTTTATCAAAAAGTTGTTATGGTTCCAGTAAGGAATTTGCTTTAGATGAATGCTTGCAGTTTTCAGATTTATAGAATATTTTTAAAAATCATATCATCCCATGCAGGGCATTAAAGCCACTATGACACAAGGTGTGACTGAGTGAGAAAAAAACAAGAAAAAAGAGCAACATTAAGGAATGTGAAGAATAAAAGAGTAGATATCGATTGACATTGCATTTAAATTTTTGAAGATCAAAGTTGGATGGAAAATATGAAGCCAGAAGAGAGTTCCACAAACAAGAAGTGTGAGAAAAGAAAATGTTAGCATAGAACTTACGCCAATTCAAATGTGTATCTCAGTCCCACCCTTTCACTGTCGAAACTACTCCAATAGCTTCATGTCTTGCACCCCTGTAAAGATTCCTCTAAATATCATCCAGAATTCTGTGGAATTCCTTTCCTATTACTTATTTCCCTGATAACTATATTCTCCAACTATTCAAATGTAAAGTCAATCGACATCTCCTGTCCTTCTCTTCATCTTTTCCTCTATCACATCTCTTTACTCTCACTCCTACTCTCTGTAACCCCTTGCATGCTAGTGGCATCCAGCCTTGCTTGGAGTGAAATGCTTAAAAAAAAAAAATTAATGAGACCTTACTGCCAAGCTAATACTTTATGTAAATTCATAAAATCATAGCGAATAGTTCTTCTGAACAATTACCATGAAAGCATTTATAGAAAAGGCACAGGGAATCTACATTACAATGGTCAGAAATTGACTGAAGTTGAGATGCCAGGTCAGGACCAATAATATTGCTGATTCTTTGGATTTTATCAATAATCTCCAAATATGCAAGTTGCAACGGATAAATTGTTGTCTAAATTACACAAAAATGAAAATAACAATGGCATCTCATTTTAAGAGATATATTTACCAAAATTACACAAAAATATCTTGAAATACTAAAGAGTAAATTTATTCAATAAAATAGTCATTGGCTTCAACTTTTGTCTCCAGATGACTTCGGAATCTCCTGCATCACCTCTGTTTAAGTTGGCGAATGCTGCCACAATACTTGCCTTCAGTTCATCTCTAACTCAACTGCACCCCACACATAATAATCAAGTGGCTTTCAGTCTGGAGAGTTAGGTGGACAGATCATTGTAGAAATTGTCTGACAGTCATGACTGGGTTCTCCTGCTTGTTTGACATGGTGCAGAGTCCTGTTGACACAGGGCAACACTACCTCCTCAATGCACTTGATGTAGGCCTCTGTGTTCAGTCTGAGGTCTTCACCAACAAATTCAGGAGTTTTTTTCTTATCAGAACAATCAGAGTGAGTTTTCCAAGCTGCTGTAACTTTGTTATCACCATTAGACTCATCCAACTCTTTCCAAATCCTCTGCACTGTCCTCAATTTTACACCCAAACAGTCTGAAATGTTAGTATTGGAGCTTCCGGTGCAAATGCCAAGCAGTACAGTATGCCCTTTCCAATTTTCTGGTGGAGTGAATTGCATCATGGGTGCTCTTTTTCTCACAGACAGTGCCTAACTCACCCTACCATACTGTGCAATTGACAAAATAAAAAAATAAACAATGTGCATGCACAAAGTTAAAAGTATAAAATGGCGACAATTTACCTATTGCATTGTGTACAGTAGGAGCACTGGACCAGACGTGGTAGCAATATTCAAAGCATGGATGAATGTTCGATTTATAAATATGCAAGATAGATTCTGGAGAGAAAATTTGTCTAGAACAACATAATGAATCGACTTTCTTAGCAACAGACCTCATAATGGATTCAATATAGTCTTTCCACTTCATGTCATAAATTTGTGATTTGTGATACAAAATGTAGGATATATAAACCAGAATAGCATAGGTCAATTGAATTTATTAATCAAATATATTCCAGGTTAATTTGTATTAAATTCAGTCTATTCTCCATCTGATGATTTCGAGGTATTTGGCCTTTCAGCTGACCACCTTTCAACCAAAATATTTATATTTAACCCCATTATAGCCATAAATATTAGATATTAGATTTTACCTGTTATTAATAATACAATAAATATACAATATAAATATACATTATAAATATGCAATAAAACATCTTGGCTGAAAATGGAAAAAGAGAATATAGAATACATTATATGACAGTATTTCTCAACCTCTTTAAGCAATGGCACACCTAGGAGTAAATGAAAATATCATGGCACACTTAGCAAAAGTTTTGGAGGATATACATTTAAATGTTATAAGTTAAAACCATAGATTAAAAAAAAACAAAGCATTTGAATAAATGAATAAGTATTACATTTTTTTTTCAAATAATTCTTTTCACTATTCTTTATATTATTTTTAAAAAATATAAAGAATAGTGAAAAGAATTATTTGAAAAAAAATGTAATACGTATTCATTTATTCAAATACTATATATATATGTATGTACATATATAAAGTAGTAATGCTATAGTATTACTACTTCTATGTACACATATATATGTATGCTGTGATAATATTGCACAGCATATTAGTGTGAAATGGCAAATTGAATGAGAATCACTGTTCTCAGGTAAATATAAAGTCTACATTAGAATTTCTGTTTTTGGACTTCCACTAAATACATGCAAATGTAGGTATACATTAAAGAAACCAAACCTGCACACAAAATGTATCATATTAATTATACAAACATATCAATACTGGTATAATACTTACTGTATTCCTACTTTTTCAGTACCTGTTGAGTAATAGCCTTGAATTTTGTTATCATTAAAGTTTACAATAATAGCATTAAGTTTACAGAATATCAAAGATGTAAAATTGATATATTCAGTTGATAACTTGGCAGTAAAGATGTGGGTGATCAGCTAAGATTATTATTATTAATAATATTATTATTATCAGTCTGAACAAGTCTCTACAGTTGGATTTCCAAAGAGAGCTGATTATTATATTAAAAATATCCATAGGCAAGAATGTCAAGCAAAGCAGAATTACAATGGTGTGCTGGTTCTTAACTAAACCCCCACCTCTAATTTAGTATTTCAATAATTGGACATCAGAATACTGATTTTGACAAGTGGATCAGTTCCAAGACCTTTTCAGTCCCCCCCCCTCATAAATAAAGCATGAAAATAAAATAAAAATGGAAAGCTTCAGAATAGTTTCAATTTTATAAATTTTGCAAATTCTACAAAACTGTCCATGATGACAGGGAGACTAAAAATGATGATGTGGAGGAGAAGAAGGATGATGGTGGTGATGATGATGATGATGCAAATGTTAATGACAGTAAATAAGAATGAGGGTGATTAGGATTAAAGACTTAATATCATGAAAACAAAGAGGATATCTAAATCAGGTTCAAAACATTAATAAATAATTTTATTTTCAAAATTGACAAATTCATGGTTAAAATATGAGAATCTAAATCAAATGAATTTTCTTACCTACACAATAAGCTATTCAGTTCCTTCATCTAGTTTGACTAGCTTCCCAATTTATAAAAGTTTTTAAGGTAATTCAAAGATTAACTCAACTAAGATCTATCTTGGTAATAACATAAAACAAAAACTTTAAAATGAATCCTCAATATGAAACATCATAAAACTATTATTTTCAAATAAAAACATTTATAAATATGAATTGGTAGCAGTTCCAAAATGGAAACTAGCAAAGTAATTAGAAATTCTATTCACTTTTCCTGAAATGTTCATATTCTATTTCTGGTCACTAATCACATTAAACTAGGATAATGGAATGCTAGTAAGAAGAGATCAGAAAGTGTAGAAGCACTGGACACTATTCTTAAATGCTTCTTGGGATCAAAGCTAATCACCCAGACATCTTGAACAAAGACCACAGAACAGACTGTGCTTTCTTATTGACATGGCAGTCCCTGCAGATTGTAATGTATCTTTGAAGATCTTCAAAAACCTATCAAAATACAAGGATCTTGAAGTGGAAATCTCAAAAAGGGTTTGATAGGCTCATTGAAGGGATCCCTAGTAGCCCATGCTTTAAAGAAATACAAAAAATTGTACTCATAAAAACAGCTCACACATTATGAAGGGCTTCAGAGATACATTGCAGTCTGCAGGAACTACCATATCAATAAGAAAGCACACTCTGTTTTTGTCGTCTTTGATCACTATCTCTGAGTGATTAGCTTTGATTGTTCTCTCTGTGTATTATTAATATTATTATTATTATGATAATGGTGAATTTAAAATAAGAAGTGATAAAAATCTGAATTATTACTAATGAAATCAGTAGCAATAAGAACAAGTAACACTTGCAGAAATCCCACTTTGCCATTTAGGAATTGTGTATTCAGCAATCTATAAATTTTAATATCCACCCCCTGATCCACTTAAAAATATCTTATTGCACAATGAAATAGGAAACATTTCAAAGTACCACCTTTTTAAAAGCAAATCTGCTATTTTGCACGTCTTTTTTTTAACAATATATATTAATCAAGAAATGACTATTTTTACATATTTTACAATTGCAAAACTTACCCACTCAGCTTTTAGATTTGAAATATGAAATGCTTACACCCTGAATTGAATCAATGCAATGACCAAATAGATTTCATCAATATTTATAAACTTGTAAAATCTACAGATGGCGAGTTGTTATAAATATCTTTTAGAGAAGGAAAAGCTTGCTTTAATTTCTTTGTGTTGACCATTTTGTGATTTCATTGGTTAAAATGACCTCCCAGCAGGAGATAACATGTCACATCTTAACATTAAATACATTTGAATGGCATTAGGCATCTCATAAAAATGTCAGCAGGCTCTTGAAACATATCTTCATGCCAAATAGTCTATGCCAGTAATATATATTATTGCAGGGAGCAAGTGGCAGCCTTTTCAACTCCTGCTATGAAACATATTTCAGCCAATTGTTTTGCCAGTTGTTTTCAATTACTAAAGCTGTATCCAGCTGATAAAACATTGTAATTAGTGGCAGTATTACGACTACTATTTCCATTTGGTTCATTTTTTGGGTTTGTTTTGACACTTTAGTTTTATTCAAATTACATATAGGTGTTCTGAAACTGACATTTATTTCAGACTTTTCCAAAGCAGATCATCTGCAGGACAAATGAATACAAGCCATTCAATCACAGTTCAACCTTTTGGCACTCATCCTATTTTATTAGACGACAAATACTACTACTACTACTACTACTACTACTATTTCCTTTTGCTCCTTGATAAATATTAAATGGAGACTAAATATTCAAAGGAATTCATCTGCTTTAATACAAACTTAATCCTTTTTACAATCAAAGAGAAAATATTGGATCTGATGACAGTCTTGTATTGTAATAATGAAAGATAATAATGATTAAAGATGTCGTTCCATGTATGACTTCAACTGCACATTTATACAGGAGATCTGAAAGGGATACACAGCATGTCATTCTCTTGAGCAATTAGAACAGTAATGAGGCAAAACACGAACTCCTCCTATCAACACTTACTGCCCCCTTCAGAGGTGATAGCACCTTCATTGAGAATCACTGTTGTAAAACATTTAAGTTTATAACTGAATTTTAGGCCTGATACAGAACTGCAGTTTTAATTGCAATTAAATAAAATGATATTATCAGCCTGTACATAACAATTGTATAACTTGACTTGATTCAGATGTAAATTACCAAACTCATAAACCTCAATGTATTTCAAAGTATGCAATAAACATTTGATGAGACAGTTTTTTATTACAGTGGATTAATGTTTTTCTGTATTCATTATTCATATTTATTCATAAATCCTACCTATAATCCTGTCTCATGAATCCTACCTTATGATACCATGTCTCATGAATCCTACCTTATGATACCATGTCTCATGAATCCTACCTTATGATACCATGTCTCATGAATCCTACCTTATGATACCATGTCTCATGAATCCTACCTTATGATACCATGTCTCATGAATCCTACCTTATGATACCATGTCTCATGAATCCTACCTTATGATACCATGTCTCATGAATCCTACCTTATGATACCATGTCTCATGAATCCTACCTTATGATACCATGTCTCATGAATCCTACCTTATGATACCATGTCTCATGAATCCTACCTTATGATACCATGTCTCATGAATCCTACCTTATGATACCATGTCTCATGAATCCTACCTTATGATACCATGTCTCATGAATCCTACCTTATGATACCATGTCTCATGAATCCTACCTTATGATACCATGTCTCATGAATCCTACCTTATGATACCATGTCTCATGAATCCTACCTTATGATACCATGTCTCATGAATCATACCTTATGATACCATGTCTCATGAATCATACCTTATGATACCATGTCTCATGAATCATACCTTATGATACCATGTCTCATGAATCATACCTTATGATACCATGTCTCATGAATCATACCTTATGATACCATGTCTCATGAATCCTACCTTATGATACCATGTCTCATGAATCCTACATTATGATACCATGTCTCATAAATCCTACATTATGATACCATGTCTCATAAATCCTACATTATGATACCATGTCTCATGAATCATACCTTATGATACCATGTCTCATGAATCCTACATTATGATACCATGTCTCATGAATCCTACATTATGATACCATGTCTCATGAATCCTACATTATGATACCATGTCTCATAAATCCTACATTATGATACCATGTCTCATGAATCTTACCTGTGATATTACAAATTACACATTTGTTTACTTTAAAGTATCTTGCTACTTCCATGGAAAGTGTTCAAACAAACATTCCTTAGTTCTGCCTGTTCTAACCTTCATGCCTATGACCCAACATACCAAACACATTGTAGTGAACCACCCTCATTCCCTTCATATTCCATTAGTATGTTGCACTTGAGCAGCTTCTTCCCACGAATTGCTGCTTTGTGATGCTCTGCCCTATACTAGCTGCTATTTCATTGCATGCACTAAATGAAGCGACTGTTATGGAAGTAACAGTAGAACATATTTCCAAAAGATATCAGTAAATGGTCTTTCTGAGACACATTAGGAGAAAAGAGAGCTGACAAATTTAACACTCACAGGGCTTAGTGACAGAAGGCGACAGAAAGCTGTCATATATGGTCTGGTGCCCCCTGCTGTTTACCTGGAGCTCCTTGATAAGATCCAAAGAAGAATCAGCAATATTATTGGGTCGGATCTGGTGGCTCAGCTTCAGTCACTTGCCCACCCCCGTAGGGTTGCCTCTCTGTGTCTTTTTTATAAATACTTTCTTGGTAATTGTTCAAATGAGCTCTTCATTATGGTACCTAGACTGTATGAATTTAAGCACAATACTAGACTAGTGGCGAGATCTCATCAATTTACATTTGAGCTAGCTATATGTAGCCGTAACTTCTGGGCTGACAGTTTCTTTTCTTGCACCTCTCGTCTGTGCAATTCCTTTCTGGTGCCATGCTTTCCACACAACTTTACTCTGCAATGTCAATCACTATCTACTGTTCCTCCTGATTGCTCTTTTCTCTTTCTACTCATTACTAATATTTCTGTTCCTAATTCTTCCACACCCTGTAACCCCTTCCTTGTTAGTGGTTGTACCGCTTTCCTTGGGATGATACAGATTTTTAAAGAAATAACCTACCTAACAAGTTTGTGAGAATGAATAGCAGAGCAGAGTTAGGGGGAAAACATTGCTTAGTGCACTAAGTAGCAGGACATTGTGGAGAGCCGTGATTTATCTCCTGTTGGGACACAGTACATAAAAGAAACTAAATCTTTCAAACATTTTGCATTGGCAACACACTTTTTGAAAAATAAATTTTTTGCAACACATTACTTAACTTCTTTTTACCAAACATATAATTGGAAATGTATATAATTCAAATATATATATATATATATATTTAGGCAACATATCTTCATTGAAGCATGTTTCATTAAATAATATAGATATATTATGTCTACTTATTTTTATAATAATCCTTTCTAGTTCTCTAATTATCTTGATGTTATGTCGAAATTCAGCAAAGAAGGTACTGTATTTTTTGTTAACCCAAGTACTTCTGATTGAGGATGATCTCAGAGAAGATTGAAAGTATTTGGGTTAACAAAAATACAGTGATGAGAGAATGAGAAAAGATTATTATAAAAATAAATAGATATGTCCATATTATTTAATGAAACATGCTTAAAGATATAAATGTGTATATAAATATGGCTCATTTTACACCTTATATTAAAGAATAAATACGTGTCACAAGGACACATTAAATTACTTATAATTACCTGATTTGCCATTCTATTCTAAATATGTATTCTCATTTCTTAGCAGACATTTTATTTTGAGGAAGGAAGGCTAGGCATGTGTTTTGCACCTTATTTTGTTTTATATCAGTCATAATATCACTTACAGACAGGCTCCCTCGTTAAAGTAGATGAATAAACATATAAGCTGCTCATGTCAGAATTCATTGAGCCTTATTTATTTTATACCTGATACTTTTCTTTCTGTTTTTTCTACACTTGTTTCCTCTTTTTCAAACAATGATTTCTTTTTTTTATTCATTCTCTTTCCCTTTTTACTTAATTCATTACAATTTTTAAAAAATTGTCTCTGAAACAACTGAAATCCATATGATATTAGGTGAAAAGAGATATATATTCTGACACTAAATTGTAGGTTTGAAATCTGAGCACCGACATTCAATATATATTTATTTTATGAACGGCTATATTTATTAAAATAATACCGTGCAAACAGCACAATATTGAACATAAAACTTGCAGGATTTATTTTTGATTAATTAAAGGTTAATTAAAAAACACAGGCATTGGATCCATTATATTAAGATCATTTTATTTTCCTACTTGCTATTATAATTATGATTCCTGTTGTTCTCACTGTTTGACTACAGGAATTAAAAAGGATAATTAATAAAATTAATATATTGCATAACTTGAATAGCAAAGCTATGTAAATTGTATTTTTATAGCAAAGATCTTTATTTCTTATAAAAGCATAATAATGCTAATAACATACAAACTGTTGGTTTCTTTTCCCTCTGAAGGTCTTTGAGGGAGATGAAAATTAAGCTTAATTAACATTATCGTCAAAACAGAAAAAAACTTATTGTTTTGCTTATTGTTCCAGGCATGGATAACAAAAGCAGATAATTACCTACTTCTTATATAGACATCTAATGCATTTCAGAATAGAAACATACAACATGCTTTTATTGTGTGCTTTATTAACAATATAAAAAGAAGAAAATTACTGATCTCTGGATCTGAAACAACAATGGGTTACTTTAAGATCCAAAGATCAGTGATTTTGTTGTTCATGCAAGGAATCAAAGCTCAAAGGCTAAGGTTGTGCTAATTATATGTTTTTGCAGATTGCAAAAACATAAGATTAAATATGAGAATCTCAATCGTACACACTCGTATATATATATATATATATATATATATATATATATATATATATATGTATGTATGTATGTATGTATAATGTTCCCATGTAATTGTCTCTATCTCAGCTCATGTCATTCTCTCTTTCTCAGTTCATGTTATTCTCTCTCTCTCTATATATTATATATATATATATATATATATATATACATATATATGTATGTATGTATGTATGTATATATATATATATATATATATATATATAAACATTTTTATCTCTGTCATTGAATCAATTTCACTGCATTTCTTATAAATTTATCACAGTTTGTTCATTTCCATCTCTCTCTCTCTCTCCCCCCCAAATATGTATGTATGTATGTATAATGTTCTCCTGTTTGTTTATCCTGCATGTAATGTGTATGGATGTGTTAATTATATTTATTGTTTATACAAGATGTTTGGTCACTAAAAATAAAGAAGTGCAAACATTCTAAAAATACACACATGCACACACATTTTAAGTGAATTATCTTCAATATTTTATTTTTATATATCTACTTTTGCATATATAATGAAAAAGAAACTTTCTTTCAAAATGCAGTGAATATTATCTGTTATCAAAAGTAACATTCTGTGACTAGTCGATGTTTGCATAACAAATTAGTCTCGTAATTAGCAAGTGTAGTGACTTCAATCCCCATGAAGGATCTATTGCTTTGGTATCAAGTCATGATAATTTTAATAAATGCCAAGAAATTAAAAAAAGGCTTAATAAAACTGAAATAAAAAGCAACCTAAAATTAGAATTAAATTAAATACTAGCCAAACATTAATAATATTTGACAATCATTTAATACAATAAAACAAAGATAATAATAATATTACTATTACTACTTCTATGATTTTAAAGACAAAAAACAAATATGTTACTAATAGAGATTGTGGAATGAAGTGACATGTTTAAAGTTAGATTTGATCTTCTGTAAAACCACCAAGTTCTCATATCTTAGTGGTTAAAGCAGCTGGTGCATTCAGCCAAATTGCTCTAATACAAAAGAGATGTGAGTTCAAATTTCACCAAAAAATTATCTTTTTTATTTTTGATCCAGACACTCACTGCTGTAGATTAATGGTTTGAGTACAAACAGACAAAAAAAAATTAAATTAAAAATGAAATTAAATAATCATCAAAGTAATGATTTAATAAAATTGTTTGAAACCAACATAAATATACAAGTGCCAAAACAATATAAACAAAATATAAATGCAAACCATAGCTGGACTCTCTAATATGGGTGTGTATTTGGGCAGCAATCCCTCTCTGATAAATGTTTCATTATTTTTTCTTATGTTCTCAATATGTAATTATGTGCTTTCAAATGAAAAATCTCTAATCGGACATTTTTAGCAAATTTGTGCACTTTTGATGCTTTTGTTTTAAAGCCCACCAAAATTGATTGAGTATAAACATTTTAATGAAGTATTTTAACAGAATACAGTAAGTATGACACTGAAATTTGAAAGTGCATTGTGACAGTGAAAGATCCCTTCCAAAAGCTAAACCAAGTATTAAGAAATAGAAAAATTTCATTATAAACCTAAAAAAAGAGTACTGAACTCTTATGTAATATCAGTCCTCCTATATGGCAATGAATGTTAGACAATCTTCTCACTGATGAAAAGAGATTCAAAGTAACAGAAATGTGGTTCGACAGAAAGATGCTGATAATACTATAAACCGAACATGTGAGCAAAGATGAAATTATAGAGAAAATGGAAACAAAAAGGAAACTTATATTTAGGAAGAGATAATTGAAATTTCTAGTGCACATAATCAGGAAAGATGGTTTGGAAAATTTGATACTCACAGAAGAGATTGAAGGCAAGAGGGTCTGTGGAAAATAATGCATAACCTATCTAACAAGCATTAGTAAATGAATGACAGACAAACTTTATTAAGAGCTACAATAGACAGGAAATTGTGGAGAGCCATGATTGCCAACATCCTGAAGGGGCATGGCACATGGAAGAAGAAGAAGGAAAAGAATGCATTTTTGTGTTGTTGTTGTATTTACACTGCATACATTTGAATGGAGTTTGAAAATAATTCAGCAACACATGCTTGAAAGAAACCAATATTAACTTCACAATCAAGGGAAGTAAATGTTTTTTGATATATTTATATGCGATTTGCATCATCTTCTGTACATTTTGATCACAGCAATATGTTTTCATTTATATGGGAGAAAATTTAGAGCACAAAAACATCAATAAATAAACAAGGAAACAAACTAAATAAAATAGGAGATTAACATAAGCTTCAACACTTTAATTTATATGACTTTTCAATTTCTAAACTGACAAAACTGCAGAGAGATGAGAGGAAGCAAAGAAATACTTGACAAAGATAAGAAAGTGATATTATCACGTACATTAGATTATATCATAAAACACATTTCAAAGATTTAGCAGATTCACTTTTCTTATTTGTTAATTAAATATTGATTATCTACAGGTATGTTTGGCGAAAGGCTTTTATCCAATTTCCTTTTGAGATATGCTGAAAAAAGCATAAAACTATAAATAAGTGTTTTAGATGACAACACCTCTATGGGCTCATAATCAAGCCAAATAAACATAAGGATACTAGTTATAACAAAATTGTTATTGCAAGAAATGACCAAAAAAATAAAAGCAAAGAAAGAATTTACACTGACAGAAAATAATATAAAGAGAAAGCTCCACTCAGACAACTTTTTCCCCAAAACTGTGCAGCAGACTCCTGAGAGGATACTTCCAGAATTGCCATTATCTTCTTCAATTCTAGGATCATCCATTATCTTACATATCCTGATGATCTGCAATTTTTACTTCTCTATAACAACCCCATTTAGTAACATTATACTTTGAGCTGCTCACCCGCCTTGTATTGGGTGAACAATAATATTAAACAAATGTTTTCAATATGTTTCAATTTATTCATGATTAAATCTGCAGGTAAGATAGCATAATTATTACAAATGATTACATAACAGATCAATATGTATGCTGGTTCCAAAATAAAGGGTATATCAGCATTACACAGTCCCTATATTAATATACAGTATATCCTCATTGGGGGTTAACACAACTTTGTACTCTCACATGCATATGATCATCATTCCATGCTGTTGCACCTGTCTATGCAATACCAGAAGAATGGTTTTTTTTATCATTTCACCCCAAGCAAGGTGGGAATGCCACTAGTATGCAGGGGGTTATGGGGAATGAAAGTGAAAGAAGAAACTGAGAACACGGAGGATTGAGGAAAGGATAAAAGATAAATGGGGTTCAAGAAGACAAGATGGTGATTGATGTTGCATTTAAATTTTTGAAGATTGTAATTATCAGGGGAGCAAGTAAACAAAAGGGAGTTCCACAGGCGGGAAGGGCAAGAAAAGAAACTGGGAGTAGAAGTGGCCATTGCATTTAACTATTGCAACAGTAAACAGGTGAAACATAGATACCAATCTCGTAGCACATTTAAATTCATGTCTTCCCATCACTAGGGAACAAAACTGAGTCGTTGCCATGGGTCGGTGGGATAACTGAGTGAATGCAGCATCATCTTCCATACCTCTTTAAGTTTGTCATAGCAAAGGAAGTGGTTGAACATCTTACAGAATGGAATGGCGGCATAATGGGTTGAACAATGTTCTGGACATAAATGGTGTTGTTTAACATTCCTTCAACAAATATCAATGATGAGCAAGAGGTTTAGCTTATGGCACCACATACCATTTATCAGGAATTGAGCCCGTGTACCATGGGGTGGGGATACACAATGGAAGATATCACTACATACCAACCCCAGAAAAAATTATGAAATTAGTACACTTAGAGGATGCTCACCTTGTTTTTTTTATTACTACAATTTTTTTGCAACTCACATTATTTAGTATAGTTATTACTGATATATTTTGTTGAGATTTACAAACTCTATGTTTTGTTCAATTTTACAAACCAATCGATAAAATTTGAATAATCTGATTTGTTTATAAAAATACTTCACAGTTTAATAATTTTAATTTAATCTTATTTTATAGGACTTCATGGTAACAATATTTTTTTAAGAAAATTTCTTTTTTTTTCCTTTTTCCTTTTTAACAGCGAAGAATAAATTCTTAGGATTTCTTACTCTTGAGAATGCAACATACAACTAGCCATGCATAAATATTTCTGTCTGGAGCCAAATTCCAACTTCTTGAAACATTTAGCCTTGTGTTTTGTTCATAGTTCTTGCAAATGTAGTGCAAATTGGAAACTGGATTCTTGTATATAAAAACTTAAAGATATTCAAAAAACAATATTGCATTTTTATTAAATAAGTATTTTTATTTTAATCAATAAATTATTTTTAAAATAGTGGGAGTATTTTGTATGTTAAATAATAAAAGTTAATTTTTCCAAAAAAGTGAATGAAAATTTATTGTACTAAGCTATGCACCCTAGTAAAACCAACTTGCCTGTTTGCACTTCTCCCCAAAATGTGGTCTTGATCTGTTAAGGTATGGCTATTTTAGAGGGTGTGATGGGTGGACTGACTTATGGAAGTCACAGAATTCTATATACAGATTCATCACAGATAAGACACAAAACATCTTTGGTAATAATAGTTGAACATTCTAATTTCATAAAATATAATCCAGGAGAGAGAGAGAGAATCATTGTGCTTTCTCAGACTAACATTTTCTGCAGAAGTGGAACAATTATTAACTCTGCTGCTCGGAAATTTGGTTCACTGTGTCATGCTAGACAATTTTTCTCAACAATCTATCTCATATATTTATAAGTCTACCATTTGTCCTTGCTTTGAATTTTGCTGCCACATCTGATCTGGTACTTCTGCTATTGTTGAAACTTGACTAATGAATGGAATAATAATGCAACACAAAATGTACTTAGAACAAAATGTATTGAAACAAGAAAGTGTACACAATATTTACATATAGTCTTTTGTATATTCCTGGGAAGACCGTTCCTGGAGAATGTGTTGACTGAGTCGCAGTCGGGCAGAGTCTCTGGTTGAATCTCTTGATTCGTCCCCTCTCTTCCCGGTACCAACCATATTTATATGGTCGGTACTCCACTATGCAAATTAGGTGGATCCTACCACAACAGCTATACATTAAGAAATTCTTGTTAAAATCCAAAGAAGAACATGCAATATTATTGGTCCCAGCTTCAGTCACTTTCCCATTGCTATACCGTAGCTTTGCTGTGCCTTTTCTTCTTACTACCCAATCAACTTCATAATGTTAAATGCAATATCGATTGTTGTCTTCTGTCTTCTTAATTTTAGTTCTTTTATTGTTCTCTCTCCTTAATATTGTGCTATTTCTCATATTATCTCACTCAGTAACTCCCTTGCATCTTGGTGACTTTATTGCCTTGCTTGGGGTGAAATTATTTAAAAAAATACCTTAAGCAAACTAGATCAAATTGTTTAAATTAATGGTATAATTTTTTCCAAGCTGTACCAAGGAAAATATAATGAATAAGCCAATATTGAGGAAAAAATTAAGGGATTCATAAAAAAATTAGAATTCGTACTCTTCAAGTTTTTATGACAGTCTTAATTCTTTCAGACTTGGATTTCACTAATTTTAAGTAATATTCTTTGTCAAAGTGGTTCCAAATTTCCTGAATGGCAGTTAATAGATCTTCTTTGGGGGATGGAGCATTCTCATGAACTATTTTTAAAAAATTTCCAACATAAATTTTTAATTGGATTTAGATCCGGACTGTTCACTGGCTATGTCTTTCCTTTTATAATCCCTTTTTGAAGAAAGGCTTTAATCTCCTTTTCCCTGTAACAAGATGAAAATATTGCCCTGAAAAATGACTTGGTCATTACCAAACATGTTTTCTATTGATGGACTGAGAAAATTATCCGTGATTTCACTGTACACATGTGCACTGATTGTTGAGGTAATGTCTGCCATTTCCTTTGGTCATTTAAATATGCAACCCATATCCTGAATGATTGGGTAAATTTAACAATTATCGTTATATGTTTCATTTGAAAGGTGCGAGACAAAAGTTCCGGCATCTTCACCTTAGACAATGCAGATTCTTGATTCATCACTGAATGTCACTTTCATCCAATCATCCACGTGTCATGTGCTTTTTAGTCCACCTTAACCACATTTTCTCCTATTTGTGTGTTTGTAAGGATTTCATTTGTCTTTTCTCTATACAAATACTATTTCATTCAGCCAATTTCTTACAGTTATGTCACAAAAATTGACTGCTGTTTGGACCCATTTGTTTGTCATTTGCTTTCTTGTACATTTTCGATATTCATGGCATATTGCTTTGTATTTTATATCCTGATGCTTTTGTCGTCTACCAGTATACTGTATACTTTCCTTTTTTTAATCATCCTATTTATTTTATATTTGCACCAAATTTTAGTCACAGCTGACAGGGAATAACCATTGTCTTCTGCCACATTCCTCTTTGAATTGCCTTCTTGAAAGAGTTTTATGATCCTTTCCATTATTCCAATTGAAAATTAATTTGTTAGAGTAATGTTTCTTTTCAATTAGGTATGCTCAGCGCTTTCTTGAAGATTGCAAGAACTCTCTTTTAACTGTAGACCAATTTTCAAATCTAGGCTTCTGCTGGAATTAGTTTTAAGAATGCAAATTACAAGACCATACCATAACTTTTTCCTCAATGTTGCATTATTTTGATATTTTCCTCTGTATAGCTTGCAAAAAAGTTTTACAATTAATTTAAATAATCTAGTCTTTTTAAGGTATATTTTTAAAGCCAGAATGTTAAAATAATAAACAAATAAAAATGCTTTCATCTTATCTGTTATTTGTTTATTTCCTGCTAAATAAGAAAAACCTAAATAAATATCCTCTAAGTTTGCTAATTTCATAATTTTTGCCAGACGTCATAGATCTATGTCTTACAAACAATGATGATCACTTGTGTGAAGACACAACCTGGTTTCATCATTGAACACTACACTAACACTCAATTAATTGAGGGTTTATTTCATGTCTGATTTGAAAAAAACTTTTGAGCAAATCAGTTTCACAAAATACAGTTTTATGAAAAAGGTATATAACATTTTTTCTTTGAAATTCAATTCATCATACAATATATTGTCATTAATTTTTATTTATTCAGGGGTAATTTTTAGCTTGAAATGAAATAAATGTCTGGCTAATTCATTATCAACTGGAGTAAATATCATAAAAACATCTCAAAAAGAAGAAAATGCAAAAATACATATGTATGCAAAGCAAATAATTTAACTAATTGCACTGAGTTTATTTTAGACAAGCAATAAAATGTATTCCTTTTCATAAAATATTTAATTAACTTTTAATGTAAACATTTTGTAGAATTTAAGTTGTTATATTGACGTTAATAAAAAGAAACACTCCAAATTATTTATGTTGCCTGAACCATACTAAATATATTTTTTTTAATCATTTCACCCAAAGCAAGGCAATAAAACCATTAAGATATAATGGGCATGAAAGATTAAGAGAAAAAAATTATTAAGGAAGGAGAACAATAAAAGAACAGGAATTGAGAAAACAAAAAGATAACAATTGACATTGCATTCGAATCTTTTTTGATTTCCTACTTATAATTTTCAAAAATTTAAACGTAACATCAATCATCATCTTTTCTTTTCCGTAATCCTGTTTTTTTATTGTCCTTTTTCCTCACTCACTAAAGTCTTCTCTTTTTCTTTCACTCCCATTCACCCCTTGTGTCCTAGTGACACTATCAACTTACTTGGAATGAAATGATTAAAAAAAGAAAATGTTAGCATAGAACTTATGTTTACATTTATCCACTTCATCTGTAAAATGATGAGACCCATCTGCCAATCTAGTACTACACTTAAATTCGTAAAGTCAAGGTACCAAAGAGCAAAGCAATAATTATTTTGTAAAATAAAAAGGGGCAGAAAGCTGGTCTAAACTTAGCTAGCCACTATTACACAATCACAGTATGCCTTACACCAAGACAACCCATTCTTACTACAGCCACCACAATACCTCAGAGTCTCTATGAAGTCCTAACTAGTTTCCATATGTACAATCTGTCTGTGGGGAGAAGCTTAGACGTGGCACAAAGCAGTAATTATGGAGGATCAAAAGTGAGGATCAAAATTACTACTCAGTCGTAATTGGTCTAGCAAAATAAGCTTGCTAACCATTACATTATGTCAAAGTTCCCACCAAATGAGGAAAACTTATCAGAACAATTACAATGAAAATATTTAGAGAAATTCAATTATAATTTAATTCTTTTAGTTAAGATCAATTTCTATAAGAACAAAATGAAGTTGAAATTATTCTATAAACCGAACAGGAAACATTATTATAAATTTTGCATAATATCTTTGTTCTTAAAAATACAGGGAAAATGTTTCCTTATTTTAAAATTTAAAAAAAAAATAGCAACATAGCTGACAAATGAACAGTTTGGTATTTGTCTAAATGTTGGTAAACTGCTTTCTAACTTTCACCAACTCAGCAATATTTGAAAAAGTTGTTGATTATGTTTTTTACATTATTATTATTAATAATAATATTATTATTATTATTATTGCTACTATTATTACCATTATGACTACTCCAACAATACACACAGAGGTCAATAATGATGATAGGAACAGTTGGGCAAAATGAAGATCTTATATATTTATATAGTGTTAATCAAACTTAGAGTCTAAATATTTGTTTACGTGCTAATTAAATATTTTGTTTGCTTTTATAGTTTTCATATTAAAACAAAAACAAATATATAAACAACAAAAACCAAAACAATGTTTTCAATATTACAGAGTAACCATCAGTGCATCTTTCTTTCTTTTCTGGTTGATTCAAATTTGCTTTATCTTCTGTGTGCCAATGACAGAAGCTCCAAACCCATGAAATTCTCAATTTGATGAAATCAATAGAAAACAATTTGGATAAATCGTGCTTTCTTTAACATAAAATTCTAACTTCCTCCTTTTGTCAAAAGTCATAATGAAGGGACAGACAAGTACAACAGAAAGTGGTCATTGTCCAAGACCAGGCATTCAAAATATCCATGTCAATTCATGACTCAAACAGTACATTGTCATTTGCAGATAAAGTGATGCTGCAGGTTCAAAGTCCAACAACACAATATTTACAGTTTTATTTTTCCAATTGTTCATTAAGAGTTAGTATACTTAATTTTTTGGATTTATTAGTTTTTGTGGAGACATACTGAACAGTGGAACAAAATTTTCAATTGTTACTGTCTTTCATATTTTCATTTGTTCTCCATTAATTGTTTCAAAGTTTTGAATGAAGATAATTTTGAATTTTGCCTGTAAACTTTATGCTCTTAGAATACATTCAGAGTTGAATTAAACTGATTTCTAAATTTGTCTTTGAAGCAGGTGATTTCATAGAAAAAAGGTAAAATAATGAAAGCTGAGGTGAAACTCGTTTTCTTTAATACAATTGCTTTTCATTTAGAATAATTAACAAAGTGTAAAACTTGTGACGTTATTCAGAACTTTACACTCCTGAACAGAAGCAATTCCTGCAAACAAAAGAGAGCTCTGGGCCAACAAGCCACTGACTGTTCACTAAAATTTCAAAGTCTTATCTGTTCTCTTAATTTTTTCTCTTTTTGACAGCACAAACTGACTTTTGGCAAGAATCTACTCATATTACTTGATGATAGAATCAAACAATTGTTACTTGATTTTCCTGACTTTTCGCTTTTGTGTTATATTTTCCTTATGTCATGATTTGCCAACATTTGCTACATAAGTCTTTTCTCTGGAATTATGATATTCTCTCAGATTTGGCATGAAGCACCCTTAATTCTTTGCTTTATATTGGGTTCTTTTTTGGCTGGTTGATTTTGCAGTATGTCAACCCTTTTTGGAATCATTTAATATTTGATTCAGTCTTTTTTATATTTGAGTTTATAAACATTTATTCATTTTGTGAATGGGTAAATACTGGCTTACATTTGCATCAATAAGCATTCGCTGGGTTTGGAGACAGGTAAATATTGATCATTTTTATTTGAGTCTATAAGCATTTACTTGATTCGATAAGTAAATATTGGTTGTGCAGAGATACAAAAGCTGACTGTCTCCCTTTCAATGAGGTAGTCATAAAGATCATGTGATGGCTAATGAGTCAAGGGATAGACTGATGAAGGGCAGTTGCAATGCAGAGCCTGTAGAAGGATGTCCCTTGTCCAGTGATAGGCTTTACAAGAAAAAACACATTTCTATTATATCAATAAGAAGCAGAATAAGAGTAACTGCATGTGGCAGGTTCCAGAATCTGTTTAGGGAGTGGGTACTAATCATGTGATGAAGAGCAGTTATGATGTAGAGCCTACAGAAGAAGGATGTCCCTGACCCACGGCAGTAGGTCTTACAGGAAAAAACTATATAGCCTCATCAGGTTCATAGAAAAACTGCCATAACAGCAGTTTTTCCTGTGGGAAATATTACAACTAAAGTTCCTTTTTTTTTACACATTGTTTATTGTTGCATATATGTTATAATTTCTCTGCATAGGTCATGTGTGTGTATATATATATATATATATATATATATATATATATATATATATATATATATATAGTGTCCTTGTATTCATTTATAATTAATAGTGCCAACGAATATATTTGAAAAAGTGTTGGCCGAAAGGTTACCTTAGGTATGATATCTGTTCTGTTCAAGGCTATATATCAGTTCGTTGGGTACAAATCTTTGTTTATTTATCTTCGTCGTAGGTACCCAAGAGATGTAATTTATAAAATTAATCAGTCCGTCCGATTATGGCATAAGGTGAATTCCTTGAGATTGAGAAGATCTTTTCTCAGGTCTTGTTTGTCCTGTAATGTTGTTCCTTCTTTTAGAAGACAGAGGCTAATAAAAATCAGTTCCTTCTCGATTGAGCAAGATTTCATTAAAAATGAGTGGGACAAATTGTTTGATGTTTCTTTATCATGTTTATGCTCGTTTCGGTTGATTATTAAAGAAATACGAGGTAAACTATCTTTTTCAGATTTTTTCCGTCTCTCCCGTTATTTGGTTTTTGTCAGATTACGGCTGGAAAAATCAGTTAGAGAGAGGAATAGTAAATATTTAAATAGCCTCATTGCTAGAAGGTTTGGGGTGGTTGAAGACAGTTTGAACAAACATATCTTTATCCTTTCCAATACCACTTTAACTGGAATTGAACTTTCGATCCTTCCTCGTGGTTTCGATTTCTGTATCCCACCTTCTAGAGGGAATAAGGAACATATTTTAATGGAATTTGAGATGTTATTTTCTCAATTATTAGAACATGTCCCAAATTCTTCTGAGAAGTTGTCTGTTATGAAGGCAAGATTGCTGGAACTTGCTAATGAATACTCTTCGCTTTCGGTTGAGCAGGATTTCCTTGCCTGGCAGGGTATTCATTATCGCACCATTAAATCTTTAAAGTCAAGGGATGATATATATCTAACCAAACCTGATAAGGGCTCTGGTTTTGTTATCCTAAATAAACAGGACTATTTGAATAAAATTAATGTTATTTTAAGTGATTCTACTAAGTTTAGGATGATTAGTCCTGCAGACACCTGTGATAACACTAGCAAAGTGGAAGCCAGGACACAAAGATGGTTATTATCAGAATTTAAGGCTAATCTCATCTCTAAAGAGGTTTACAACAGGGTGAGAACGACAGGTTCACAACGTTCACGTATGTACGGCTTTCCTAAAGTACACAAAGAGGGTATCCCACTTAGAGGTATTTTATCTATGGTGGGATCCGTACAACATGAATTGGCTAAATGGTTAGCTGAATTCCTCCAGCCCATCTCAAAGATTTTTTTCTGACTACAATATTTCAGACTCCTTTTTATTTTTTATGAGGAGTTTGGATATTGGGTCTGAAGACAAATTGATGGTATCATTCGCTATTGTCAGTTTGTTTACTAATGTCCCATTACTCGAGACCATTGGCATCTGTGCTGACATTCTGTATAAGGGCAATTTGGGTCCTTTGAGCATCCCTGAAGAACTATTTTTGGAATTCATGCATTTGGCTACAGAAGGTGTGGAGTTCAGCTTTGATGGGACGATGTATGTCCAAATGGATGGGGTTGCGAAGGGCAGCCCTTTAGGTCTGGTGTTGGCCAATATTTTTCTGGGATATTATGAACAAATTTTATTTGATAAAGTTCATAAACCCTGCGTCTATATGTGTTATGGGAACTTACCCATAATAATAATGGACTATTCCAGATATTATAAATACTGCGCCTCTCAAAATTGGTCTGATTTCGACCTTGGTCCACCGTGCCGTCATGATTTGTTCCCCTGAAATGTTAGATGGTGAATTAACTAAGATTCGAGATATTTTCAAAAGTAATGCTTATCCCATCAATGTTGTCAGGCGTGTGATTGATAACAAAATCAGGCGATTTAGGGAGCCTGTGGTATTTAGTCCTGGTCAGTGTCCTGTTTATTTAAAATTACCTTGGCTTGGTAGGAAATCTCAGTTATTGTCAGACAAGGTTTTGGCGTCCATTTCGTCAACCTACAATGCTGTTAAGTTGTGCACAGTTTTCCATACTAGGCCCCTGCTTCCTTCCTTTTCTAAAGATAGGCTGTCCTATTTCTATAAAAGTTCTGTTGTGTATAAATTTAAATGCCATTGTGACGCGGCATATATAGGACGTACCAATCTTAGGTTGGAGATGCAGGTGGTGCAGCATGTTCCTGCTTTTGTGCGTGCAGGTCGTTCCAGTCAGCCTATAAGAACAACTCAGTCAGTCCATGAGTCTGCAATAGGGCAACACTTGCTGGACAATAATACCTGTGCTGCTGAGTACGAAGACACATGGTTTTCGGTCTTAGAGAGTGCTCGATCTATACATCATCTTAAAGTATCCAAAGCTGTCCACATTAAGTGTTAGCAACCCAGTCTTTGCAGACAGAAGGAACATTTTCTACGTTCCTTATGTCTGTTGGAGGGTCTGTGAGTTCCCCCTTTTTTCTATTTTAAAACTCTTGCAGAACTATTTATTTACATCCCCCGTTGTTCAATTTTAATTAATATAATTAAAATTTGTCTTTTAGTCAAGTTCCACCTTTCCCTCCTTATTTGCCTCATATAGTGTCCTTGTATTCATTTATAATTTTTAGTGCCAACAAATATCTTTGAAAAAGTGTTGGGCGAAAGGTTACCTTAAGTATGACATCTGTTCTGTTCAAGTCTATATATCATTTCATTGGGTACAAATCTTTGTATATATATATATATATATATATATATATATATATATATATAATTTTGTGTACAACATAGCATTATAAAACTCTCTCCAAGGAGAAAACATTTTTGTCATTCCTTTACCATTCAGCTATTCCATTCCATCCATGAAGTACAAAGTTATTATATCCCGGATATGATAATGCCCATAATGGGTGGAAATATAAATGGGAGAATAAACCTTCCTACAATAGCTCTCTCCCATTATGGTTATTTATATTTGAGTCCATAAGCAGTTACTTGGTGTTTTGGGGATAGATATATACTCGTTGTTTATATTTGTGACTTTAAGAATTTACTTGATTCATGGATAAATAATTTTTTTTTTATATTTGAGTCTATAAACATTTCTTTTGGGGAAAATTAAATATTGGTTGTTTATACCTAAGTTTTTGTTTAGTTTGGTTTAAGTCTATAAGCAGTTACTTGGTTTGGGGATAGATAAATATTAATTGCTTATATTTGAGTCACTAAGTATTTTAGGACTGGTGGATCCTGGTAATGTAGCTTGTTATAAGATTTTCCTTGGAAATAACAATGGAGTAGTGATAGGCTTTCAATATTGCATCTGTTGTATTTTCTACCCTACAAACCCTTTCCCACAGATAAAATATTGCTAGCCTAGTGCTATTCTATCACATAGTAAATGTTCAGATGATCTCTACTGTTTGGTGCCTCTAGGTCAAACCATGAGAGCCAACACCTGCATTGCTATGTTCACAGGATCAAATCATCCTCATTTGCTTTGACAAATGTTAACTTCTTCATGTCTAGAGTCAACTGTTATCTATCCTACATATTTTAATCTACAATTCTTAAATCCATTAAACAACCCCATTTGATAACACTCTACCTTAAGTGGCTCTTGGGTGTTGTATTGAATGAAAATAGTGTAAAAAAATATATATGATAATAAAGGTCACTGTGAACCTGTGGATGTATGGGTAGTATAATGGATAATGGCTAGGAATAAGACACTGGAGAGCCGAGTTCAAATTTCAGTTGGGATTGGTACATTTGCTTTACATACAAATACAATTTGGAAAAGTACGACTTGATCTCTTCTTCCCGGATACTGGTTCTATAGTAGGACTTATATTTGAAGAAATCATTGTTATTCTCAAAAAATTGTGAATACAATATTCACTCACAAAAAAGAATTATTCTTACAATCTAAAATTTGTTCTGGCTTTAAAAAACCCACAAAGGGTTAATAGGCTCTAAAAAAAACAATCAATAAATTAATGTGAAACTTGAATATACTTGTCTTAACTAATATTAATCAACATAGAGACCCTAATGCTTTCTATATTCTAATTTGTTTTTAAAAATACAATCACACAACTTTCACTTGTAAAATATTTGTTATTCCATAGCTGACCACAAATATACTTTATAGTCAAAAGGTTGGATTCATTTAACAATCTGAACAAAGTTGGATGAGAGGAAAGTGAAAATTTGGATCATTTGGATAAAAAGATAACTTAAAGCTTTGCTTCTCTGTCATGTTGGAGCACTTAATATATTTTATAATTGTTGTTTAAATATTTGGAAGTAAACATTATTGCTAGCTGCAAAGGTCAGTACAACCCAATCTAGTGTATAGGTATCTGATTGTCTATAAGTAGATATGATAACCCTCTTTTCCACAACAAAGAGTTGTGTAAATTGTCAATTATGAAATTATTTGATTGGTATAGGTAATTTAGTTGGGTGTTTGTATAGAACAAAGTATTATTTACACAATTTATATTCAAACTATTGTTTGTCCTCATCTTTGTTGTTGTTGCACCCTCTGGCCTTCCTCAGGTGTATATAAATCTGGGTAACCTACAGGGAATTCTGAACTGAACCCTTTATTTAATGTATCTTGCTCCACTGCTCATGTCTAGGGATATCATTTAGTTCTTATATTATTTAGCACTGTTCAACTTTTTCCACTGAGTGCAAATACTTAGTGCCTGACACAAGGATTGAACTCACAACCACTATATCACCAAATTCACAAACCAACACTTTTACCCACTAAATCCCAAATATTAATAGTGTAAATGATGATAACTCCTCATTCCAGAAATTCATATATATATATATATATATATATATATATATATATATATATATATATATAATTATATATATATATATTATTGAGATTATGAATTTGGCACATTTTTTCACATTGTTCCAAATTAGCTTTCATTTGTTTGGTGCAAATTACATAATTCTGTCCTGCAAGAATTTAATGGAAGCATTTCACTTTTAGAGTATGATTTTATTTATAAAAATCTTTACAAGATTATGAATGTAACAACTAGTCATTTTAATGTGCGTAGATGAGAGTGCATAAAGTAAAATTTAAACAAAATATAAGACTATTTTAAAGATGAATGGATGATGTTATGCAAAAACTACCAACCTAACAATATGATGAGGTTTCTTCTGCAGTCACATAAATCTGCACATTCATTTAGTCAAGAGCCAAAAAAAAAAACAAAAAAAAAAACAAATTTGTAGCTTCCACCTCAAAAAGAAAGCTGATAGCAAACTGGCTGAAAATCACAATGCATCTGTTGTCCAAAATCTGGTATCTGTTTCTCCGATATATTTATCACCAAATTCTCTGCTTCAGCAATTGTATTTCTTTCTGAATAAGGGCAAGTGGTATCTGTCAAATAAAACCCAAGTAAATCTTTCTCTTACATAGCTATTCCTATTTTCTTTAGGGTCGGAGACAGAAACAGATTTTTTTTTTCTATTTCTCTGTTTCTCTCATATTTCATTGCCTTGTGGATCTGTAACCAGGCAATTATAAAACATGAAAGATGAAAGTATAACACTTGCTTGGAAAGTAACACTTCTTCTTTTATTATTTTGGTCCACAACATCAGAGATGGATGATAATACCAGGCCTTGTACCCGCTCCAAAACCACAGATCACATTGTGAATTTTGGAATGTTCTACCACATGCATTGTGGAGTTCAGATTTAACACCTACAGGTCAATGAAAGATTGGCAACAATCTGGAGGTCACAACTAAAAATAAACCTAGCCTATTCAAACACACACATCCTCCAAACTGCATACATAAGCAATCTTGAAGTCATGATTGTAATTAATGCTCAGCATTAGTCTTAAACAAAAAAAAAAAACTGAAAGGGGATTGTTTCCTCTTATCTATCTTCCATTAATACTCTAATCACATACATACACAATCCACTATATACTGGAGTAGTGGCACTTGGTCTGAAGATTGCATTGAAGTGTAAAACTGACAGTTATCAGGTAGTGTTGATTCCTATATCCATACTGTCTATATATAGTTAAAAAGTTACTATATTTTGTGGGGAGAGCACTCATTATTGGATATAGAAGATTTGTAGATATATTTAGTGCTGTCATAAGAATCAACACTGTATGGTGACTCAGTTTCATGTCTCCCTCTCTCTCCACACACACATATATATATATATATATATATATATATATATATATATATATATATATATATATATATATATATATTCCCAGTGAACAATGGTTGAACATAATTAATAGTTTCATGTTTTTTCTCCCAATCATCAGTTAATCAGCAACTGTCTTTTGTGAAAATCAGCAAATTATAGCCCTTCAGCTAGCCTAAGATGTTGCAACAAGGGTAGATGATGCACAAACCAGATAACTTCACTGAGTGGGGAATGCCCATATGACCAAGATGGAAGTGACAAAAATCACAATTACTTGGGAGGAGAAAACCCATACACCAAAAAAACAAAAATAAAAGTGTGCTTAGAAAGCCTTGGTAACATACTCCCTTAGGATTTGCTTACTTTGTGCATTACTTAAATTTGTATATATATATATATAGAGAGAGAGAGAGTGTGAGAGGGGGAATATCTCCTTATAAAAGTACTTCTATTTGGATGAGTGTTGTCTGTCATGAGTTGCATTTTCATACCATTGTACAACTTGCTTGTCTATATTACCATGTTAGAAATCCTCTCATTTCCCAACATAGACCAGTTGTAAAATGGAACTGATTTTGCCCAGTCTCATATTCTGAAAGTATTGTCTTTAAAATATTCAATAATCTTTTCAGTATTGTTAAAACAAATATAAAAGCTAATGATAATCAAATCGGAAAAGAAATAACAAAAGACTTTCTCTCTTCAGAATAACTCAAAGGAAAGTCTCATCTCCCCTGTGCATAATTAGAATATCGCTACTATTATACATTTTGGGTTGGGACTTATTTGTATTTTCCAATATTTTCTCAACTTTTTTAGTGTATGTTCATTTTTTTTCTTTTCCACATTCTCAGAAACACTGGTAATATCATCCAAAAAAAAAGAAAAAAAAGACAGCCAAGATATGAGATTATGTAAAAAAAATGTCAGTACATCATTGTTTCGTTTTTCTTTTCTTGTTTTGTTTTGTTTTTATGATTAAAATAAATGAATGAACAAACAAACAGGTTAATAAGGAAATTTTAGACTGCAACTAATTTAGCAAAATCAACTGGCATGAATTAAAATGAAGATATTCATGTGACGCAAGCAACTGAAATGTTGTTATTATTGATGCTTCTTTACTCTGTTTTTATTGTTTTTGTTTTTACAGTCCTTGGTTTCTATGGTTACCAATTATAACCAATATTTTATGCATATTCTGTAAAGCAAACGATTCATTGAAGCGATCTGTAGTTTGAGTGATCAGCAACATCCAATGAGATCCGATATTCTTGCCACTGTGAAACAAAGCATATTGGGCTTTAAAATTGCTAATAGAATTTAATCAAATTGATATTTTCTGTTAAATTAAAAAACAGAATAAATAACAGTTTAATATTGATTCTGGATTGACTATAATTCTATAAGTGCTGTCATTACACATCACCATTTTTTTTCTTTCCTTTCATTTGGCATTCAGTACTGGAACAATCTAACCTGGGAAGAACAAAAATTATTTGCCCAACCTCTTTGTGGTCAGTCTAGCATCTATAAGAGGAGTTATGTACCTCTTTCTTTTTTTCACTCTGTTTAAATTTCATTCTCTTTTAAATTTGATAATTTCAAATGCTGATTTTCAAAGATTAATACTCCCACGCATTAAACATCTTATTCCTTAGCAGTCTGTACAAATATGTACTTCTAAAATCAGATGGTGGAAATATTATTTTTTTATCCAGACAATAAGCCATCTATTTTGATTTTTTCTTATTTTATGCACAAAGATTTGTATCCTTACTTTTTTTTTTCCTGAAAGTAAATTTAACGGATCATTACTAAAATTACCAGCACATCTTTTTATTCCATCAAAACAAAATGAAACTATGATTTCAAAATCTTTCTAGTTCTTCTGGTACAAAGAGTTTGTATGCAACTTTGACAAAAAACTTTGAGTACTTAAACATTTCTTGCCAAAAATAACATAATGAAATATAATCAAAAACCAATATCTGTCTGTATTTCTGAGATTTACAAAATTTACATTGTTCAGGCTGTTGTCCTCATCTTTGTTGTCATATTCACAAAATTTCATCTGGAAGAGGCACATCGCAGGGAACAAGAACAATCTAACCCGATGGATGAAATAAAGCATTTGGTATAAAATTCCAGTCACCTGAAGGAGGCCAGAGCATACAACGGTCAAAACATTTTGAATATGACAACAAAAATGAGAACAACAGTCTGAACAATGTAAATAGTGTAAATAATCAAAAACAAGTTTATATAAATTAACAGAGCAACAAAAACTTCATATTCCTGAATTTTACCACAGAAAACTGTTTCCTTTTCCTAATAGCAAAACTAAATAAAAACCCATATTCATTAGAATCGTTATTAATATTTGACTTTTCAACAAGACCAAAAAAAAAAGTGTAACAGTTTTTATTTACATCTCTTAAGAGTCTTAGATATCAAATATGTCCATGACTTTTTGAATTTATAAAGTTACTGAGGTAAACACAAAAAATATCTATAGATCAGCTTAAAGAACAATGTCAACTACATAAATATGAACAATAAATAATCATATCTGAAAAAAAAAAAAAATGGCCAAAGTAACATATCAATTTTATTAAAATAAATAGCTTGGCTAAGCATACAAATGATGTTCGACAACTGATTATGAAATTAGAGACATTAATAGTAAAAAGACACAAAAAAGCAAAGGTAATCTGATTATGTTTCAAATATTTTACCCATAAGTCTACTCAGCCTGAAAATAGGCAGATGAATTCCTCAAGGACTTACTTATTTAACTTTTGATTATATGTAATTAAAAAAATCAGAAAAAGGATTTAAAGAATTTTTTTTTGTGTGTGTGTAATGTCAGCATGTAAGCAGATCTATCATAGTGTGATGCCATGGCTGGCTGGCTGGTTCGCTCAGGGGAGAGTGATTGTTTTTATTTTTGTTTTGGTTATTATTTGTTGCTTTTTTTTATTATTTTTTTTTTCCCTTAGGGTATTTTCAGATTAGGTTAGGACAAAATAAAAAGATAAATGAAACTATTGATAAAACAGATTTGAAAGTAAAAGGAAAAGGAACAAGTTTTAAATTTTTATATTTCTTTCTTTAAATATATCCATTTGTAAATCCCCTGCTATTTTTCTTATTGTGGCTATTCTTATTATTCTGTCTGTGTGTTAAAAAAATTATCAAAGATAATTTTTTTTTAAAAAAAAAAGGAAAAGATTGTGCAGTTGTGTGTTCAGTTATTTTGGTGGGATGTTACTTTTGCAGTTGAAGCATATTATTTGCCAGAAGGAAAACATAAATGAAAGGAAAGTCGAAAAAATATAAAAAGTAAAAAATTACAAGAACAAACAAAATGAAAGAAAAGGCTGATGGGAGTCTTTCCCAGCAATGGTCATCTATAGCGTTTTAATTACAAAGCAGATCATCTAATATTTCTTTTTATATTTGATCAAAAGCCCAACATTAAAGAAATTCTTTGTGTGTGTGTGTGTGCGTGTGTGTGTGTGTGTGTATATATATATATATATATATAAAAAACACACACATACTAAAGTCATTTATGTTCATATCAGAATAAATGTATTTTAACTCCTCAATCAGGAATCTCAGCATGTGCCAAGTGGGATGCAAAATATGTTTATGTCTCACACACAGTCGCATTCACATATACATAGATAGTCTGCAGTTACTTGCATTGATTATATATAAAAGTTTCTATGTAAGCTGAGCGGGAAGGAGAGGGAGACAAATTCAGGTGGTGATGTTTATCAGGAGGAGGAGGAGTTATATTTGTCAACAGGAGAATCACTTGTTCAGATTTCTTTTCTGAAAGGCTCAACAACTCACAGATTCTAATTATGTGAAAACACATAGAGTATTAAATGTAGGGGTAGTGCAATGGTTATTAGTTTATTATGTTCACTTTCACACAAATAACCAAATGAGCTAGGGGATGGTATGAATCCCTCTCTTCACCACCCATCTATGGGTTAAACAGAAGTGCTAATGGCTCCATTGCTTTAATGTTGCAAACAGTCCAGGAGAACTATTTACACTATTTACATTTTTGGACTATTGTCCTTATCTTTATTGTCCTATGCACAATGTTTCGGTCATTGTACGCTTCAGCCTTCTTCAGCTGATATACGTTGGAATTTTTAATTGAATCCTTTATTTCGTGTACTGGAGTAAACTGTTCTAGTTCCACCTGCCATGCCTTTTCTGGATATCTTAGTTTCAGTTATCTCCCTTTAGTAACTCAACTCTCCAAGTTTTTGTTCACCTCTGCTGTGGCCAGGTATTGAACTCATAACACTTTGGGTCAAGTCACTGGATTACTTCAGCTAATAATTTTATCCACTGGGCCATGAAATAAAGGGTTTGGTTTGAAATTCCAATGTATATCACCTGAAGAAGACTAAAGTGTACAATGGTCGAAATGTTCTGACTATGACAATGAAGATGAGGACAATAGTCCAAACAATGTAAATAGTCACAATACCTCATCTCAGAAATATAGACAGATATAGTCTAGGAGAAGGAAAACTCTGAATTCAAAATCAGTTCGAAGAGGGATGGGTTCCATTAGGCTATCTTGCCCTAGACATACTCAGTGCTAGTGTGGCTGCAGTACAAGTGCTTCACCTATGACCTTAATGGATTAGAGGAATTGACATACTGCAACTCATAAAGTTATGCATATAATGCATACATGTAGTCACAAATCTTGCTACTTACTTCTGAAGGAATTTAATCATCAAGAAAAGATTTGAGTTTTTAAGTTAAGAAAATCAGAGAATGACTGCAGTACACAAATGGCCATATAAAAGTCAAGGTAATTACCTTAAACCCCAAATAGATGATAAATAAGAACTACAGGAATGACAAAGTGAAAACTTCTGAAAAGGTGACAAAGTGAATATATATATATATATATATATATATATATATGTACACCCACACACATACTGGCCTCTTCTGGCATTTTCTACATATGGGGTTCAAGTAGCTCAGTTCCTAGAACCAATAGTCAGTCAACCCGCACATATCATTTGATTATATTGGTGAAGGCTTGTGCAGAACTAACCACACTTTTTGGAAGAGCTAAATACAGAGAATTCATGCACAGTATGCCGCAAGGTCAACAAATGACCTCTCCACAGATTTTGAATTCAGAGTTGCCTTTCTTCTAGACTGGTTGCACCCCCCCCCCAAGGCTATAGGACACAGTCTATCCCACTATTTACCCATATGAGCACCTAAATGAATGTAATGAACTTGACAGGAATTCAAAAACTTAATCCAAGCCTCCAATATATATATGTGTGTGTGTATGTATTTATTAAAGAAAAACTTGCGAAAAGACCTAAATTATAAACAAGACAAAATCTCAAACAAGAACGACAAGATAAAAAGAAGAAAGAAAAAGACCTAGAAGCAAAAATGCTTGTCAATGTTAATTCCTATCAAAGGATGGCCCTATGGTTTCATACTCATGCAACCTTCAGATATTTTAACAGCTTCTTTGTGTGTGTTTTTTTTTTTGTGTGTGTGTGTGTGTGTGTGTGTGTGTATAATTAATATGAGTAAACGTTTGTCAGCTGATTGATCTTCAGCATTCAGAGCTTTATAGGTGGACCTGTCCAAACACTCTTGAGCGGGTATCAGCATTTTACTGGTTATA
>OZ038501.1:2020437-2035437 GCA_964036315.1 Acanthosepion esculentum
TCACAATGGTCAGTTTGCCAATGTGACTGTCTACAGCTCAGATAAAGACAGTATACTAATTTGAGAGTCAGTAAATCACAAGTTGGCCAAACATTTCAAAAATTTTATTAGTTTATCTACTAGTCCCTAGTATGAATATGTTCTCCCTAGTTCAAAATCAGCATTATCCTTCAGCATGTTGAAATTTCATCTCCTGGCAATGTGTGTGTATACACACATATGTGTATATATATATATATATATATATATATATATATATATATATATATATATTTTGGTAGCATATCTTCATTCAAACATGTTTCAATGAATAATATAGACATATTGTGTCTACTTATTTTTATACTGACCCATTTCCAATTCTCTAACCAGTTTCTTGGTATTAAGACGAAATTCAGCAAGGAAGCCCTGTAGTTTTTTTAAAACCCAAATACTTTTGATCTTTTCTAAAATCTTTTTTTTAAGTGATTAATTACAAAGACAAAATTATTGTAACTGCAATAAAATCTGCATTTTGTTCTGACAGTTATTTTTGTGAACACACTCTATTACGGTTATTTTAAAATTTTTCCAATGTAGTTATGGAATTTTTTACAAAAACGATATAAGGTAGCATACCCGGAATCAGCAGAAATGTAAAATGGCATTAAATCTTACATGACCTTTAACATGTTGTTACCATATTTGTAATAAATTTTGTTGAGTGTTGGTTGGTTGATTTTGATATAGAGGGCCTTGAGAATTTGAAGTTTTTGTTTATTATTTTCAGGGTGTAGTATATTAGTGTTGTCAACAAGTATTTTCCTTTGTTGCATAGTTGGACAGAAATGTGTTTTTAGATATTGTTCAATAAATCTTGTATATGACAAATGAAGTGTAAGACATCTTGATAATGTTGTGGTTGTCAAGCCAACATATGTACTTGCTTTTTGTCAGTGATATAAACTCCCAAAGGACATATATATACATATGTATATATTATTTCAAACATTATTATAGCAGATACTCATATTTCAAATAGATGCTCCATTTTTATTTTAATCAGTGGGTATTATATCTGTTTTGTACTGTCTGCATATTCAAGAAATCTTAATGTAGAAAATGCGCTTTATTAAAATTTCTCAAAAATGCAGATCAGGTCAATAGACATAATGCACACTGTCTATAGTAAAAAATAGAAATGAGGCATCTTTTCAAATGTGAGTATCCACTAAAATAAATTAAGAAAAATGATGGATTAAAAATAAATATATTAATTCTTTAGAAATATCTATCTATCTATCTATCTATCGATAGATAGATAGATAGATAGATAGATAGATAGATAGATAGATAGATAGATAGATAGATAGATAGATAGATAGATATGTAATAAAAAAAAAATTAAAAAAAACATCCAAAAAGTGTGGATGGTCTGTCACAAGCCTTCATCACTTGAAACAAATCATTGTGTTGGTTTTCTGACAACTACATCTAATTAGTTCCACACATATCTGGCTAGTGCGAAAAACTCTACGAAACAACATCAACTTCATCTTGGCAGTTGGAATGTACAAACTTTCCAGGACAACAACTCAGCACCAGAAAAAAAAAAACAGCTCTGGTCACATTGGAGCTTCGTCAGAGAATGAGATATGTAGGTAGAAAGAAAGAAAGAAAGAAAGAAATTCTTAGAATCTAACATATGTTTATCTACCACAACAGAGGTTTGCATAAAAACATCCCCCAATCAACATGCGGACAACCACCAAATATTAAATAATGCCTACTAGACACACAAACACATATGAATAGACATTATCATCCAAATCCTACATAAAAAAAAACTAGTATTATGATAACTTTACATGCATCAAGCAATATTTATGTTTGTTCAGTTAAGCTTCGAATCCATTACTTTTTTAACTGCAGAGGGACATGTCAACTCTTCTTTAGTTCAGAACACTATAAATTATCAGTCAAATACATGTGAAGCCTGCTTGAGAAATGTAAATATAACAGAAAAAATATATATTAATGCTTTTAGATGTATACAGAGAATATATTCTCAATATGCATATGTAGTGAGAGAGATGGACATATGGATACATTAATATATTTTTAATGCATATATGTATTCTACATTGTATGTATATATATATATATATGTGTGTGTGTGTGTGTGTGTGTGTGTGTGTGTGTATGTGTATATATGGATGTATGTACTTTCAGAAAGTACATACATACTAAATACTATTTCTAGATATTTTCATTTAAAATCTATTATCTGTAAATATAAAATCAAAATAGATTGCAAAAACACCCAAAGCTCATAGATATAACATTCTAGAATTTGTTTAATTATACATTGGAATATGATAACATAAAAACATAATTGTTTTTTCCCATTCTTAAAGATAAAAATTTGAGGCCCTCAAATAATAGGACCAATCATCCAATTAACCAATGTGAAAAATCCAAGTCATTTTCATTATTTGTCTATTTTCTTTTTTTTATTGATCTTTCCCACGCATATTGATATATACAATTGCAATTTTTTGTTCATTTCCAAATACTTCAATCCCTCCACTTATAAATATAATTGCTTTCAGGAGAGCACTTGTAAGCTGAAAAAAATGTCATTTTTAAGCTTGAATAAAGATTTAGAGAAGGGTGAACATTGGTTATGTAACCATTATAATCTTTAACCTTCATAGCTTGATAAATCATAGACTGAATATTTTTATCACATCTCCAAAAACAAAAAAATGAAAACGAAAAAAATGATACTTTCTTTTGATTTGTTTTAATACCTATACATCTTAATTTTCAGGAAAATATTTTTCTCCCTAAAAATTCAGTATTTGAAATTTGACAATTGTACGTATCTTCATGTTATTGCCTTCTTTTAACAAACTACACTCACAGATGTTTTGCTATAAGTCTGCTATATTTAAAACAAAGAATATTTAATAACTTAATATCATTTATTTAAATTTCAAATAAATATAGAGATATTCTAAACTTAGTCTGCCATAAGCTTGCATGGAAACTTTCTAAGCCAAGTCTTCTTTCCATTGGCAAGAAATAAGGTGATAGGAAGACTGTGTTACACCAGAATTCTAAGTGAGAAGGATTTGCTTGCTCTGAAAGATAGTGTTCAAAATCCTAGTTTTTACCTAGACACTGATGAAGTATATAGAAACCAAAATACCAGAGCAAACCTACTTCTATTTGTCTTTATATACATGCGTGTGTGTGTGTATGTAATACAAGTTTTTCAAATGCTGTAGACATTGATTTTATATATTTTGCAATTCCCTCATTATGAAAAAAAGAATCTAAAATTACTTGTGGTTAAATACGGACTGTGGCAAACACTTTCTAATGTTGTCAAATGTTGTTTATTTTCATTGGATAGACTAGATATAATTTTGCCATCCTGATAGGTAACAAAACTATCTGTTTGTTTCATAAGAGTATAAAAAATGTTACACAGTATATATGAGAAATGTTGAAAATTTCTCCAGCCAACCAAGAACGGATTTAAAAAAACTAATGTTTTTCAGAACTCTCTTGTATATAGCTAATTATCTTGACTGATAGATTATTATGAAGTTTACTGGGAAAGATTTTTTCATGAAAATGAAATAAAACTCAAAATTCAAAAATATACTGCCAAAGAGATATACAGTGAATAATCCTCACTGGGTAAGGTAAAAGGCTCACTGCACAGCTGATCCCCTGATCAGTTCTCTCTATATGTCTCAGTTGTGTGCTCATGTTCAGGTCTGTGAATGATTTTCCAGTTCACTCAGTGATGTTGTCAGACCATTTCTCTTATGTCTGCCCCTTTTTTTTTCTTTTCCCTAAGATGATACCTCGTAAGATTAACAGTGGAAATATTGTTGTGCCAATACCATTTCAAATTTCTTTCCTTGACACTGAATACGAGGTTTTCCAATCAGCCATTTTCTCATTTGATGGTGTCCTGCAAGGTGTCATTATTTGTGATAATCTTGATCTATGCACGAGGATTCCGAGGATGGTTCTGCAGCATCTAATCTTTAATGTTTGGATTCTTTGCTGTAATTCAGTTATTAATGTACAAGATGCAGTCAGTAACATTTAAATAAGAAGGATGTAAATAGATTCAAATCCCCAGTAACCTTTCCTTTAACTATTCATGGAACCTTGCCAAATCGTTCAATTTTTGCCACCTATTGACATTTGTCATTTCTTATGTTACAAAGCTTAATTTGGATTTGGACAGACATTAAAAAAAATCTCAACAATTATAAAGAATCATTTATGAAATTATATTACCAATAAGAGAAATTGTTTTGCTACACTTGTTCAGGATTAGTATATTAGTCTACATCCAAACAACTAAATTTTCAATTTGAATTTTAGTAGATCAAGTTGCCTACTTTAATTTAAATACGAGTTTCAGAAGCTTAAATTGGGAAATTCAGAATCTAGTAAAACAAACTGGCAACCATGAACTTGATTTCAGTAATGCTATGCTTCCATTAATTCACTGAATTTCCCCATATAAAATATGAGAAAATCAGTGAGAATTGAAATATACATCATAATAAAAACAAAATTAATTATAACTGTAACAACCATTCTGAGTTCAAATCCTACTACTGGCTTGTAAATTATGATAGATATTTTATCATCCAGTGAATGATGTAATATTCATCATAATTTAAAAGCAAGTGGTAGGATTTGAACTCAGAATGGTTACCTGATAGAGTTATAATTAAATTTGTTTTTATTTCAGATTCATCATAACTTTTCCAACAGGTTTTTGAAATATTTCAGCAATGAACAACAAACTTTGCTTATCAGCTGATTGGATATTTTTTTTAAATCAAGATTTGTTGTATTTTATTATTTTTTAAACACTTATTTTTTAGGGATGATACAGCTGTTATTTATTTTCCTTTTCTTCTTCTGTCAGTTCTATTAATCTAAAAATGGGCCAATCAAATTTGGACACCTTTTGTTGTCATGGAAATGACACTCATTGCATTCCATAAAGTGATTTTTAAACATTTTGGATTATATCCGCCCACACACACAATCAAGATTCCCATAGTCAATAGAAACATTATACTTTCTATCTTGAATCATTATTTGTAAAGCAGTTCTACTGGAGTATCCTAAAAACATGGTTTAATGATCTCCAGAGTGTCGAGCTATTAAATCCACACAAAAGAGGAAAAAAAATGCTTTTAATCTATTTTTGTTTTTTACATTTATCCACTGAAGAGCTATTGACTCAAAGGTGGGGCTGGCTACCTAGAACCTTACATGCTATCTGAGAAGGTCATTGGCACCTGAGAGGTCACAGTGCACTTTCATCAAGGTCATCCTGACACAAGTCAAGAAGGGATTCTATTCAATTCTCAAGTACTAAGGGTCAGCATGTTCTCACTGTCAGGATTTTACCACATGAAGGAGATTATAATAATGTTCTTTTTACTGTTGCTTTTCTTTTTTCATTTTGAGATCAGAAGTTTTTTTTCCTTCTCCTTTTTTTAAAGCAATTAAATATAAATTTGTAGCTTGAAATTAATGGAAATTCTGATGAACAATTCACTAAAAGTGAGTCAAGATCTCATTTTGCATTCTCCAAGTGAATGGATCCCAAATCATGATCACAGGACAAATTGTGTTCTGTGTTCTGTGTTTATATCTGAGAAAAGTTCTACAAATTGTATTTGTTACTGCAATACTCCTTGAGGATTCTTTTCACATGTAATTACATCTGGATGTCATTTTTATTTTATTTATTAATTTTGTTTTTTTTTATGGGGGAAGGAGGATTTTATGGTGAATCTGGATATGCAAATAAGTTGATTAGATCAACGTTTCTCAACGTAGACCATATGGCTCCCTTGGCAGCCATGAGATATTTTCAGGGGCTATAAGGCCAAGTTTGAAAATGGGGGGAACAAAGGGGCACAGAAAATTGAGGACCCACAAAATATATATATGGAGTATTTTATAATTAATTATTGTTATTGAAAATAAAATATTAAATTTATTATTAAGTTAAATACTAAATTAATCTAAGCCATTTTGTTAGCATAAATATTTATTTATCATAATTTTTTCATCTGTTCTATGCAAAATGGCAGTTTTTAGTTTTCAATTTCTTAAAATTTAAAACTCATAATTTAAAGTTTAAATTAAGGTATGTTTTCACCAACTTGTCTTTCAATTTTGAAAAAAGCTAAATGTCCTGAACAAAGAACTCCAAGGAATAAATCCATCCAGTTTTTGCTCAAGGAGGCAATTAATGCATTTAACAGGAAACTAAAGCTGTTCTGGTTGAACATTGGGAGATGGGATTTTGCACAGTTTCCTTCCTTAGCAAATATATCCACCGAGCTGCTTGATGATGACCTAGCAGTGTATGTTGATCATTTGAAGCAGTTGCATAATGATATGAAAACTTGTTTCTCTGATCTACTCCAAATGACAGTGCCGCACTGGTTTGTGGCTCCCTTCATTGCTGATGCATCTGAAGGTGATGTCACCCCCCAAGAAAGATTCATTGAGCTTCAAAATAACACAACACCTCAAGTGAGGTTCAAGCATGGAAGATACCAGAAGCTGTGGATAAATGAAGATCTACATAAGAATTACCCACTACTCTGGAAAGATGTGAAGTTGCTCTTACTAGCTTTTCCCACATCTTACTTGGTTGAGTCTGATGATGCATCTGTTGTCAAAGACTCAAAATCGCCTTGATGTAGAAAAAAAGAGGTGATTTACGTCTCTCTCTGACAGCTTTCAAGCCAAACACTGACAATTTGGCAGCCTTGCTCCAGTCACATGGATCACATTGAAACCATATAAGACAAGAGCTGATGGTACATGTATTTTTTGTTTTGTAAATAAATAAGTTTATTCAAATAAAATATTTATCCAAATAATATTATTCTTTGATTTACAACTGGAGTTAGTGTTTTGATGCCATAGTACTATCCAAACTACAACCTTTAATATTCCTCCTTCCCTAGATGTATTAAGTTGAGGGACAGGGTAGGAGGGAGAGGGGGGTAAGAGCTCAAGTTGGCATCAAGGTACATAAAGAACTTGCATTGGATTGGAGAAGGCCACAACCAGAATATGGTTGATAAACATTGGATTAGACCACATAAATAAGTTGATAAGATTATATAAAAATAAGAAAGTTCATTCTGTGGAAATATAATGGTCATTAAAAAAAATATTTTCTAAACTTTGTTAAATTAATATACATAACTAGTGTTTGCCTCTCTCTTTCTTTGACAGAATTCTATTTCAATAGATACATTTCTGATGATCAACTGAAAACTAGTCAGATTTCTGTGAAAGTCCTATACACATATACAACAGAGTAATTTAACAACAATGAGGTCCTCTCTCAGATATCTCTCCCCAGCATCTCGAGGCTACCATCCTTCAACATGGCCTCTGCTGGGTGCATCACATTTCCAGAATGCATCCCATTTGACTCCCATATATCATCCTGTTTGGAGAGGTTACACACAGGCTCAAAATGTTGCTTCAACAATCAGTTGAAAACATCCTTGACACAGGCCAACATCGACTCTGAAAGACCTGGGAAAATATTGCTGCAAATCAGCATTCCTTGCATAGACCATAGGAGGGACCAAGACTTTCAAGTCCAACTGTCAACATGGAGAGGATATGCGACATGCTGTCAGGAGGTCCCGACTAGACCAGCCACATCCAACACACATACTCCTCTGTAACTGCTGCTCACAACTCTTCAGGAGTAGGCTTGGTCGCAGTCACCTCTGTCACCATCAACAGAGGGGAGAAAGGGAATAAGGAGAGAGTATAACGAACCCAATCCTCAGATGTGAGTGGGTGCTGATGATAATATAGGGATTCATTATTTAGAATTTTATTCATTTAATATTTTTCTGTTTTGTGCCTTAGACGAAAGGTTAAAAATTTTGCTTTTATTTTTATAACCAAAGTTTAGAATGCTCAATAACCATCGTCAGGATTTTATTATTTTGCTTTGATGTACATATTATTTAGCATTTTTATTTTTCATTATTATTTTATTGTCAATATTGATAGTAAACAATTGTGTTAAGATTCAGCTCCAGATTTTAAAGGCTTGCATCAAGATCCATATATATTTTTGAACATTTGGCTGTTTTTGGAAGGTCATCTATGTTAATTATGACTTCTGTTGAAAAATGTTGTCAAAGTGACTGAAAGATAGAGATATAATCTACATAGTTCAGCCACTCATATCCAAGGATACCTGTCTACTAGAGTGGCTAGCTAATCCCCGTTGCAGACGCCTGCTCAGGCACATTTGTGTTAAACACTCACAGAGCCCACCTGTGGTTTATATTGCAACTATGCTAAGTAGACCTTAGAGTTTCTGGAAGAGTGCGCATTATCTAGCATGATCAACAGTCTGAACAAGGCCAGCACGCTCAAACCCTCAGTCATGGTGACTTGTGACTTTGTGCTAGCGCAACCATTGACAGCTCCCAAATAGTTCCATCTACCCAATTTCACTCACAAGCAAACATTCTAACCACTCAGCCATGATAAGATTGAAGCAAATAGAAAAATTAAGTCTGGTATTGTATTAAAATATTGAAGACCTTATATTATGATTAAAAATCAAAAACTATTTATTTATATTCAAACTAATATCATCATCATTGTTGTTATTATTACAATAGTTTGGCTGTTGCATTCTCCGGCCTTTTTCACTGATTCCATTTTTTCCACTATTAACTTTTAGACAAGACACACCTTCAAGACAATATGATAAGAATGTCTGGAGATTAGTTTATAATGTTCAGTTCCAGAATATACAATCATTGAGAAGGTGCAAAAACCTTTATTCAGTTTATGAAACTGAATTTAGAGCTACAGCTGCAGATGTATATTGCTTTTATGATTTAAAAAAATATATTTGTCTGTGGATTTAAACAAATATGCGTTAATGAAGAACAGTTACTTAAATAGACATATTTTTGAAACGTTCCACCCCAGCAAGGCAGGGAGTTACAAGATGTGAAAGAGAATGAGAAGACTTTAAAGAGGAGGATTGAGGAAAAGATAAAATAGGAACAGGGTTCAAGACGACAGAAGATGGCATTATTTGACATTGCATTTAAATTTTTGAAGATTGTAGTTATCAGGGAAGTAAGAAAATGGAAGGGAGTTCCACAGGCAAGAAAAGATACTGTTAGAGTAGAAGTGATTGTTTGCATCTAGCTAGTTGCCAGTCTAGTAGCACGCTTACATTCATATAGTCAAGGCACCAGGAGAAAAAGTTTATCAGAACAATTATCATGCAAATATTTGTAGAATAGACAAAGGGAAGCCAGGTCACATCGGTGAGAAAGTGACTGAATTTAGATCTACAGCTGGAGATGTACATTGCTTTTAGGATTTTTTAAAATTCACTGTTTTTTTTTTTGTTTTTTTCAGTTGTTTTATATAGGCACGTGACTAAGAAGTTAGAACATTAGCATTTTGTTTGAATCTCACCATGGTCAATTAGAAGATGGCTTCGTAAATTAATTTCCTTTTATTTGGTTAGGATTGCTCTGAATTTTCTTTCTTTTGCTTTATATGTAATTCAGAAGATGAGGTGAGATCAAAAGGTTTCCTGGCTATTATTTTCTATCAGAAAACAATCATGTATGTAAAGAGATGCGCGTGCCAACAACTGTTTTATGGCTTTATCAAATAAAGAAAATGGATGATTACTTCTCACTTGTGGAACTCTCTTCCGGCTTCCTGCTTCCTAGTCAACTTTGATCTTCAAAAATTTTAATGCAATGTCAATCGTTATTTTCTGTCTTCTTAATTCCAGAACTTTTATTGTTCTCTTTCCTTAAAAGTGTTTGTTTTTTTTCTTCTCATTTCTCATATTCTATAACACTCTGTAACCCCTTGCATTTTAGTAGCTTTATTGCCTTGCTTGGGGGAAAATGATTAAAAAAAAAACTCTTCATACTATAAGCCTGGGGAGATGATCCCAGTATATGGCATCATTGGCAAGTGCCTGAAAATTATATCATGGAGGTGGAGGTGACCCAAGACATTTGAGGGAAACTGGGTAAATGAAGCTGTCCTGAAGCTGTTAAAGATTGTGCTAGCACAAAGTCTCAAGTCATCATGACTGAGTATTTGTTCAACTATTGATCACGCCAGATCATGTGCTCTTTAGCAGAAACTCTAAGGTCCACTCAGCTCTGTGAGTGCTGAAGACAAAAAAATGTGTCTGAGCAAGTGCCAGCAAAAGGTATTAGTCACCCAAGGAGACAGGTATACTTGGAAATGAGAAGACACCCATTATTATTATAATTATTGTTTTATGAAAGTTTTCTCTAAATCACTTTTAGTTTTGTGCATCATGCCATCAGCATTCAAGATGTACCATGTTTTATACACATAGAATGATTAATGTAGGGATTTCACCTTCTCTTATTTTTTCAATATTATTTGATGGCAAAAACTAGTTTTTGGTTTTAATCTACAGACTATTTGATAGTTTTGGTGGAAATGCAGTTATAATTATTATTTTGTTCCTGTGAATGATTTTAAGATCATTTATTTTCTAATTTGATAATTTATATTTAATATTTGCCAAGATTTGAACATTACACATTTTACTGTTTATTTGGCCATTTTTTACATGCTTTTATCTCCATTGTATTACATGGTCATTTGGTTTTATATCCTATTGAATAAAAATAAAGTTTGGAGAGTTTTATTGTTTATTTCTTAATGCATGGTCAATCTTACTGATGGAATCATCCAATGGTTACTTTGACTAATTTTATACTTCACTGGTGTAGATGTGGAAAATATTTAGTACACTTGCTATTCGAGAATTTCTATTACAGCTATTTTCTATTTTGTGAGACATACACTTTTATAGCTCATGGCTTGTTGATTTTATGCAAACAAAAGAAGTAAATCATCATGCATTATTTATAGAATTTATTAAGACTAACTATTCTGTTTTTCTATTGTTAATTAATGAAGCAGGGAGTTATTCTCCATTAATCTGTAAACTTGTTACCTTAAAAATACTATAGTGTACATTGGTGAAATGCCATTGATCTCAGCGGGTCAAGACGGAAACTGATCTTTGTGGGTGCTTTATTCTTTCAAGCTTACCATTCCAAGTGATCATTACAATTCTGGTTTGGATGACAAGATGGTGTGAGATGGTCTGGATTTGTTAAACTCCTTCCTATCCAAATGTACATATTGTTTCTTCTTGAATAGAAATATTATCATCCATTGGGTAGGATAAAGTGATGTCACGATGATTCTAAGAGAAATGACAATCTCTCTCATTCCCTATTCATCATTTCTGGTTCAATAGAATACAGACTCTGCAGGGTATTCTTGAATTACAGCTCTTTGAAATTAAACTTAACTGTTTAAGGAAAGGCTTAAATAGTACTTAAGCCTTTCCTGTGGTGTAAAATAGGTATACTTTTTAATGGGAAAAAGCGACCAAAATAATGTGTGTGTATATATATATATATATATATTCTGCTTGTAATATTGTTGTTTGACCCTGAGTAAAAATAAAATAAAATAACTTCTACTCAGTCATCGATAAGAATTGTGAACATTTATTTATTGATAACAATAATTATTGCACAAGCTATCTATATTAGTATTACCAAAATTATGTTAACTTTCACATAGACAAAATCACATAATTTATGTACATCAATAGGTGGTATTATAATTATATATTATATATATATATATATATATATATACACTGTGATATAACAATATATAATTTTCTATATCAACAAATATTATTTAGAGAAATGGTATGTCAAATTTGAAAGAGGTTTTTGTGACACATTTATATGTTAGGATTTCATCATATTTATTGTCTGATGAAATCCCAAATGGATGAAATGTGTAACAAAAACTTTTTCTCAAATTATCATACTACTTTTCTAAATACATACACTGTGTGTCTATTTATATATATATATATATATATATATATATATATATATATATAGATAGATAGATATATATGCAGTATGTGTGTGTGCATATATATATATATAGATAGATAGATATATATGCAGTATGTGTGTGTGCATATATATATATATATATATATATATATATATAATGAAATGAGTATCATTGTATCCTTACTCTGTCCCGGACATTGAGTTTTACCTGGATCATATCCTCTTGGAATTATTTTTATACATATATCTATGTGTATATATAATTGCATATGCATGTGTATATTTACAACTAATATTGTCTATATATATATATATATATATATACAGAGAGATAGAGATACAAAAAAATATACATACACATGTATATATACATATGTTTACATATATATATAAGTTTACTTGTGTATTTATAGGTATGTATGTTTCTGTATATATTGCTATTTGTGTGAGTATTGAACAACAAATGAACAATGTTATGTACACAGATATATGAAGGATTGGTGAGAGCATAGGCATAAATGTTTTAGATTATTCTTAGTTCTAAGGAAATCAGCATTGTTGGCATTTTTCTCTTTTTTTTTGTTTCTTAATCTCATGATTACAGTATCTAAGACTTTACATATTCATTACAAAATATTCCAGGAGATTGATTGATTTATCTTCAAAACTAAGCAAATAGTTATTTTTTTCTTTCTTATAATCAACCTTGTTCTGCTAAAACCAGTAATAATCTCACCAAATATGCTTCAGCTGAAGAAGTTGTTTAAAAGCCAAACTATAAAGAAAAATAGGGGAGGTGAACAGCAAAATGTCCCCAAAAGTCCTTTTAATTGGTTGGGGTGTAATGATGCTACACTGAATTACCTTTATCGAAATAGGCACCCACCACCACACACATCCATCTCTGCCCGATATTATTTAAAAAGAACTTCAGATCTCTACTTAAACATTTGGGAGTGAAACACTTTTCCTAAATCTCATCGCTCAATTGCATATTTTCTAATATGCAATTACAGGAGTTAAGGTGCTTTTCACGGTGAAGTGGGTGGAAAAATATTTTTTCAAGGATGTATGTTTTTATTTTATTTTTTTAGGGTAATTAAAGATAAATTTATATTTCCTTCTTTAAAACATGAAAAAAGTCAGATAGAAACTTTAATTTGCCGCTGAATCAACAGTGACTGAAAATGAGTCCAAATCGATTTTGTAATTTTACTAATTAATAATTTTTTTAACAAGCCACAAATTATGGACATTTGAAATTACCTATAATAATTTTTTAAGATGGTTAATTCTTCAGATGATATTTAATAAAGATATTACTAATTTTGTAGTTAAATCTCAATTAAATATGGCAAGCACCTATCATGTCTCAGTGTAATATCTGGTAGCTGAAGGTTTGAAATGTCCATCTGAAAGACCCTACATTAGTCATTCAATCCAAGATACCCGCGAAAGTTAATTAAGCAACAGTAATTTATCTACAAGCTAAAAATGAGAGAGATATTAGTGAATTTGTAAACTTTTCATAATAAATGGCTTGTTTTTTTGACAGGCAAAGAGTTGCAAACTTCATTCACCAAAAATAAATAAAAAATAATGGTGCTTTAATACTCATCAAAGTTTGATTTACATTGTCATCTAATTTTAAAATCAATGACAGATTATTACTTTTGATAGCCATTTCATCTTCAAAAGATTTCTTTATATAAATAAATAAATATATATATATAGACACACATCATATATACATACAGGGTGGTATGGATTAATTGTCATCTAAATTACACAAAAATGAAAATAGAATTGACAACAGATTTTAGGAGATATATTTCCCAAAATTAAACAAAAATATCTGTAAATAGTAAAAAGTAAATTTATTCAATAAAATCAACAATGGCTTCAACCACAGCCAACAGATGAATTTAGAATCTCCTTCAACACATCTGGAACATTATAATATACACACACACACACACACACACATATATACGTATATATTTTACAAATATATTTAATTTTATATGCATGGTACTTAGTAGAAAGCACTGCATATCAGTGATATAACTAACATCCTAAGTTGTATGGATATGAGTTTGACAGCCCATGCTGTAGATCTGAAAAGAACATCCCTACCCGGTCCTTGTTGAAATGAACATCACCACACATAAAAGGATAAAATACCAACAATGAAATAGAATTACAACTGTGTATGTATGTATGCCTGAACACACAGATATGTATATGCACCTAGCATCGAATTGCTAATATGGATGGGTTGGTGTGAACTAAAATGCATACACCTGTATGTATGTGACTATGCGTATGATGGTGCCACCCCAAACAAAAACATAAGTAGATTCCCCCTCCCATCATCAAACATAGTCAAACAAGCATAAATAGATCCAGTTTTAAAAAATAAAATAGTTTGTCTGATGATCACAAAAGCATGAAAAGACACAAATGATATCCATACAAGTCGTAATATATATATATATATATATATATATATATATATATACATACATACATACATAAATGTGTATATATATATAGATATATATACATATATATACACACACGTATATAAACTGCGTCTAGAGATTATATGCAAAAGAGGTATTGTCAAATATTTTATGAAAAATTCATAGATATGTGTTATCCAATGAAATAATTTGTACTATTATGTATAGCAAGTAAGTATGAAAGCAATTAAGTCCCAATTTTCAATTTCAGATTGATATTTAGTATTTTTTCAGAAATTATAGCAATTTGCAGTATCAAGAGATTATTTGCAAGAACTAGAATTTAGTATTATGGCTCGTAAAAAAGAACTAACAATGAATGAAAAGAACTATATAATCAAAGAAATTAGATAAGGAAAGTCTTTGATTCAAATTTCTAAGGATTTGAAAAAGGGATCAACGAAGAATCAAGAAAATATGCCAAATGGGAATTCAACCAAGGAAAAAAAAATCTCAGGCTGAAT
>OZ038501.1:2055437-2095437 GCA_964036315.1 Acanthosepion esculentum
CAGAATAAAGAAAATAATAAAGAAATGGAAAATAATTTCTGTGATGGTGAATTATCATTTTTTATGTTGTTTACAGTCAGAGTAATGTCATCATCTTAGTTGTTTTTATCACAATGTTTTGGCCATTGTGCCCTCTCATTTTTCTTCCGGAATCTGTCAGTCCAGGTAATCTTAAGGTAATTTCAACTTGGGACTTTATGTTCCTGTTCTCTTGCCCATATCTATGGATATATTGCCTTTGTTCTCTCTCTAGTTTTTTTTTTTTTTTTTAGTTATTACTCACTCTGTTTACACTGTGGATGAATCTGTACTACCTAGTGCAAAGATTTGATCTTACAATTACAATGTCATGTTTTGTTTCAAGTTTCTAGACAGTTAACCAGATGAACAGACATCTGAAGGAGGGCAGAGGATACATTAGCTGAGATTCTGTGACATGACAGCAAAAATGAGGACATTAGTAAGACTGGAAATAATATAAAAAATCTAAATTAATGATAATAGAAAGAAAGGTAATTTTATAAAATTAAATTTCAAATGTATATAAAAACTGAATATAAGGGTGATGTCCAATAGGCACTTCAACTAGAAATCATATTTTTTTCTTAGATTAAGCACTCAAGAATATTAATACCCAATTTTTTTTTAATATTATAAAAGTTAATAGGGTTTCAAGTTTTCTTTGTAAATTGATCCCTGACAAAACTGCTCATATGATCTCTTAAAATTTACAAATGAAAAGTTTTTGAAATTCATAATCTGCAGTACTTTGTTTTCATGTACTTTAAATACTCTGGATTAAGATATTAAAAAAAAAAAGTTTATATTTTAAATTTTAGTAAACCCCATGGTATACAGATATTTTGTTATTGCTTAACATAGAGGATCAGTTTACAATGAATTTACTTATCAAAATTGAACTCCCCACTATTAAATCTTATAAAATTTAATAATAATAATAGCAAAATTTTATTCCTAATCTGGAGTGTTTAATCTATAGAGAAATCTGTGGAAACAAATTTGAAAAAAGAATAATTATTTCAGATCACATTGCCTATTATACAACTCCACAAATTATAACACTGTTAATAAAATAACATTGAAGTAAAATAACATTTGTTCCCACCTTGTATATATGAAAAGTAGGTATTGTTTCTAGGATTATTTCAAGGTGAATGTTTAAAGATTGAAGCACTTTCTTTACATTTTTGTCTTAGTAAACTGCTTTCTCTTTTAATAAGAATAGCATTTTTTTAAATTAAAATTATGGTCAGGCTCATTATGGTGAGCAACTAATATATTGGGTGTGTTGTTTGTGAAAGATCCCTCTTGTGTATCATATAATCTTATCTAAATTCCTTGAAGTTTCTCCTATGTATTCTTTGTAACAATTATTACAGTTTATTGTCAGTTTTTCCCTAAAATTGTTCTTGATATATAAAAATGTATGTATTATTTTCCCAGAAACACCCTTGTGCAAATTAATTATTATTTACTTTTTTTTTGTATTTTTCCAATGAAACATGAGCCAGTGCACATGTTAGTACTTTGTATGTCTATTCCACAAAATCATTCCTTGCAGATTGACCACAGATTCTTGACTGGATTTAAATCAGGAGAGTTTCTGGGCCAGTCGATAGTACTTTGATTTGCTTATTGTAAGGCTTGCCACTGTGTTCATGAAGTGTTACAATTTTTATACATTTCTTTGGAGTAATGTCCATTGCAGACAATGCCTGTAGGACAACTAATCATCAGTCAAGACAATAGTGTCTGGGCATGATAAAAATCTGATGCAATCATGGATAATGCAATATTTTTCAAGACCAAATAAATTTCATCATACACTCCGAAAATAGATTCATATTATTGAACACCACTGCAAATGACCTAATCTGAGGAAAGAGTGTATGTCCAAATAAGTTTTATTAAATTCAGCTACTGCGAACTGTCTGTTTGATTTTGTATTTTATTTTTTCAATTTTCAAATAACATATACAGTAGGATCAAAATTATGGATGAACTAAAATTCATGTTTTGTTAAAAAAAATTATGTGTCAAAAGGATGGTTTTTTTTCCTTAACACCACTATTATTTTAAATACCTTTACTTTTTTGTTCAAGTATTTTTGATTGTCTCACTCATTATCAATATAGAGAAGATTTTTTTCAGTTACATCCTGGCATTTATATATATATATATATATACGAGGTAAATAATATATATAATATTTTTATATATCAAGAAGAATATTAGGGAAAAAAATGTCGTACAAAATGGAAAAAGTTTTTGTGTGTCACTTTTGTTATGTTGGTACGACTGCACAATAAAACAAAAATAAAAGAAATTTTAAACTTAAAAAGATTGTTAAATTTAAAATTCTCAGCATCTCTTGTTTGTGTGCATGTGAAGTCACACCAAAAAACAAATTTAGCCTGATGAAGCCCTAAAGGGCGAAATGCGTCACATGGAAACTTTTTCACTTTGTCATACATTTTCCCCTATATATATATATATATATATATATATATATATATATATATGTACATGTGATAAAAATATAGTTTTAAGGTGAGCTTTATTTATAGGTAAAAGTGCTCGATATCAGGGAGAAAGTGTGTGTAAATATAAAAACGGGCAATACGTAAATAGCCTTTAGAATAATATAACCGCTGCCACCTACCTAATAACCGTTAGGATAATGGATTAGAAATACCCAACCTTGCTATCCATAATACCCAACATTGACTTGTGTTTATTCTCACTTCATGAGCAATTTCCTAGATTGGTCTTCTCAATCAGTTCCTTGTTTCTGCCTGTGAATGGCCTGGCTGAGAGTATCTTGTTCTCCACTGGGGTGTGGCCATGTTTGAAGTGGTCGTACCACTCTTGGATCTGAAATTTGCACATACCATCATCACCAAAGGCTTACTGAATCTTCTGCATAGTTCTTTGCTTGAGTATAACCAAGCTTTTGGCAACACTTGGTGCAATATCTCTGCTATATGCATTTAGTCATCTTGCTTGCACACTACATGTCTGTACCCTAGCTGTAACAACAGGAATCTGACAAGGCCTACTGGTGTAAAAATTTTCATGCATACACAGGAAGGGGCGTGTCACTGCTCATGCAAAGGATTTTACATACGCAATATTAGTTTTGGCAGGAAAAAATAAAGTTGGATACTTTTTGAACACACCTTATATATTGTTGGCCATAGATATTGTGAATTTTATATTTATTGATCATAATAATTATTGCTCTAGTTAGGCATCTATAGAGTACCCATACTGCCAAAATTATGCCCATGTTAAATTACATAATTTTACATATATCAATAGGTATTATATACATATATATATATATATATATATAAATATAAAAGTGAACATAGAAGTCAACACTTAGAGGCAACAGTCTGTTTCATGCTAGTGCAATCGTCAGGCAACTAGTGCTGTTATTTTTCTCGGCTATTTATATATATAGGAGTAGATAGGTTCACCTATCATTCAGTTCACACTCCTCACTGGTTTTTGGAACAGGAGTAAGGGTTTATCCTTTGATTCCTATTTAGGATTGGGTTTCTGGATCCTTCTAAAGTCTTTGAAGCTTAATGGCATTATTTCCTTGCTTGGGGTGAATTAATTAAAAAGAAATATATATACAGTGAGATAGATGAATAAACAGAAATAAACTTATAAATATATATTGAACATAAATTAAAAATATACCTATATAGATAGTAACACACAAGCTCATGCAAACAAACACCTATATGCATAGGAACTGAAGAACACACACATTTGGAAAGAGGTTTAATTTCTCTAATTTTGATTTTCACAACATAAATTGTTTTGACGCAACATAAAAGAGTTAAGCGATGCTCTAAAATTTAATCCGCAAAATGACAAAACAGAGTAAAAATCCTGAATTTTAATTTTTTGATTTTTCAGCGTTTCTAACCATCCACTCTGTAGTTCAGCATCTACAAGCAGCAGTTGCCCTCAATGCAGAAACATGAAAGAAAACAAGACAAAAATGTTTAAAATAAAACAGTAGCTGCAACTACAAGAATTACAATAAGAATAACAAAAATTAAAAAGAAAAATGTATTACTCGTGTAACAAGGATCTACTGGTGATTAGCACGGCTATTTAATATCCATTAGTCTCGTGTAAACTTTAAAATGAACAAGACACATGACAGTTGGCATGAAAAGAAGTATCACTTTTCAGAGGGGAGGCACAGGCTGAAACAGGATTCCTAATAATGCTTCATTACTTTCTGCTGCTTCTTACAGTGATGCAAGAATGTAAAATTACAGACGTTTTTAAGCATTTTATAGTTTTCATTGCCTCTCCTGGCAACCTGTTATTGTAAATATCTCACATATTACTTGGCCTGAAAACACAGTGACAGGCTTTATAAACAGAAGGAAGATTTTATTTATCATCTGTTACTGTTTTAAATTCTTTTTTTATTTTTTATTTCTAACAATGTAAATTAAGAACTTTCATTCCGGAGATCAATTAGAAATGTACATGTAAAATTTAGATATAGATTTCTTGGTTCTTTTGGATAAAGCTTTTAATATAGCTGCAGATGAAGTAAGTTTTTCATAATAATTAACCGTATAAGCCTTTAAGAGATTTCAATTGTTAAATCCCTGGAGTCTTTACTAAAGTGTAGAAAAATTGCTAAAATAAGTGATGTTAATGCAATTAAATTGATATATCCCAAAAGATTGTTGGAAACAAGTGCTACAAACTGATTTTATATGAGAGCAAATTGAATTCTCTTTCATATGGTACCATATTTAACCTCCTTGAGATTACTAGTTATGAGATACATTTTTGGAAATCAACAATTTTGTAAAAGTTGTAGATTTCCTGTGTGTCGAGTTGATCATTGCTTATTGAAATACAGTATTATCCAACTGTAAGCACATTCAATCATTCCCTGGTTGTAAAGCATGTGAAACTTGCAGGTACAGTTGAACCTTTCCAGTTAAAATTGGTGTAGATAATTCTGATGATTACTTTGTTGTATCTTGTCGGAACTCCCATGTTTTTTTTTTTTTTAAAACAACAAGAAAATGCTTAACCAGTGTCATTGTAAAATTTATTCAGGATATAGAGAGGCCTCAAAAGCAACAAAAATAAGTGTTTCAGTCAAGATGATGCAATTCAAAGTGTAGTATCTATTCCAGCAGCAGCCACCAACAGTCAGCCTATGGTTCTAGTCATCAGCAGCAGTTCCAGCTAGATAACCACCATCATTTCCAACTTGCCGTCAGCCATCGCTCTGGCCATCCACAGTAGGCCACAAGCTCCTGCCACTCCAGCTAGCTTCAACAGCCTTCCTCACCAGCCACAACAATATGCAATAAACTGTCCTTTTCAGGACAACGCTCTCCAGCAACCACAAAACTGTCCTTTTTCAGATCAACACTATTCTCACTCTCTGCATGAGCTTGCAGAGTTATTTTTTGCCTCAAGTACTGTAACATTATTTTTGTGAATGTATTTTTTTTTTAACAAAAACAGACATGGCAATATATTTTTTACTCAAGTCTTTGTTTTGTTTGTTGTTGTCTTCCATTATTCAATATCTGTTTGCAGGCCAGTATAACACTCGCAACAACTTACACCAAATTCTATAAAATCTTCTGAGAAGTCATTTGTTACCTTAAGAAAGCAAATGTGCTATTCAAGGCTACATAAGGCAGAATTGTTTAATTCTATTAAATTCAAGGTGAGGCCAAGAAGTATTTTCTCTGCCTTTGAGCAAGGATTTCACTGTTATGTTTTCATTTAAATTTAGTTTTCAATTGAGTCTTGCAGCTGAATTACAAACTGATAAAAAGTATAACCTTTTATAAGAAGGATGTTCCTCAACATATAAACAATGTGATACATATAATAGTCAATGGTCAGTCATGCTTTTGGTGAAAATGACTGCCTCATTCAAAGTGAGTAAATCATTATGAAAATGCTGGTTGACAATTTCACAATTATAATGAATGGAGGGTATATGACATTGCTTGCTGTCAGATACATTTCTCTCAGGCATCCACAATCTCATGAAATGTGGAGCCACAGAGGTGTCATTAGTGAAGATGAAATGATTGGATTAATAAAAGCAAGAGCAATGCAAGCAGAGAGAAAGAGAAAGCAAGAGTGAGGAGCTGAACCATCAAGTGGAAATATTTTAGAGATATGGAAGAGGTTTGCAGTAATCTTACCCAAAGAGAAGCTAAGAACTTGTAAAATGCAGTGAATAATTGTTTGTAAATGTTTAATTCTTACTTCACTATACACAGAAATATGGGAACTTTGACATGATATAATCTTTAGCAAGCTTGTCTTGCTAAAAAATTGACAACTGAATAGTGAGTTAAATCTAGACTGGGTGCCCCATACTTTCAGCCATGTGCCACACTAAAATATGCTTAGAAAACCACCACTATACAGAAGAATCTAATAAAGCTTTATCTGAAGCATAAGATGCAGGTTGGCAGTGGGTGCAGGGCAAACAAATTGTACATTTTTAGGGTGAAAGCTGGTTATTTTCAGGGCCACCTAGAAAGTTTTCAGGGCTAATTCCTTCTGCCACTCCCTGTTACAAAATTTTCTTCCAGATGCCTATGACCATTACTGGGAATGCTCTTTTGAAGGTTTTCTTGGGGGTGGGAGTTGTGGTTGTTGTCACTTGAAATTAATATTATAAGGCCTAAATACACTTTTAAAAAAAGGTCGAATTTCATATAGGTTATAAAAAACAATTGGTAAATGCAGAGTGACTGAGTAAAATAAAAAGAGAAAAACTGAAAATGATGGCAACAAAACAAATCATAAGCAAATCACAAGAAACAAAACAAGATCCCATGAACCATTGCCGTGTGGAACAGACTCCCAAGAGGATGCTTCTCAATCACTATAATCTTAACCTGTTCAAGTCAAACATTATCTTCCCCTCCTGTTCATATAAACTACCCCTTAATGTAACACTCTACCTTGAGTGCACCCCCACCACTGGGCCTTGTACAGGGTGAACCTTACTGCATTAAAAATAGAAGAGAAATTTCAAGAAGGTTTTTGAGAAAGGAGTAGCAGTAAATGAAAAATGTTAGATCTGGTTCCATAATTCAAACTTCAAATCCCACATATCTTATAAACTTTTAAATCATATTTAAACTCTTAAGAATAAAACATACAACTCAAAACTGTTTGAGTAAGTAGTTAAAACTGAAAAAGAATATTTTAACATAATGCTACATTCCTTAGTTCCTCCAGTTCTATCCTTTACAGCTAAGACCTGCCATGCCAAACACATTGTAGCAAACCAGCCTCATTCCCCTTGTATTCCACTGGCGTGATGTAGGTTCCACTCAAGCAGTTTGTGGAACTGACTCCCAATAGGATGCTTCCCCAATCACTACACTCTTACCTGTTCAAGTCTAGGGTTAACTGTTATCTTCCCCACATATCTATATAAACTGTGCCTTTTACTCTGTAATCCTCTACCCTGAGTGGCTCTTGAACCTTGTACAGTGTTACTATCATTGTGAAAAAGAAAACCAGAATTTTTTTGTCTGTTCAGATTGAATCTCAAACAAATATGTCATCAGATAACAATGGACAAAATGCATTAAATGTATTACATTATGTATTAAAAATAGGGCTGGAACTGAAAAGAAAGTTAATGTTAATTATTTTCTTAAAATAATAATCAAGATATGAATACACTTTATTAAGTTTCATAATATCACATATTAGAAATAAAATAAATCTCTTGATAAAATTAAAACTTCTGTTTTGTTTTTGAGTTTTGCTCAGAGCTTATTCCCTTCTGATCTGTATTATTTACTAATGGCCACAGAATGAAGTTTTGAATAGTTGCAATGAAGAGTAACAGAAATTATGATTATAAAAATATGAGTGAGAAATTAATAAATTTTTGAAACTGTAAAATATCATATTTTCATTTATAAAATTATTGCTTAATATATTTGTTGGAGCAAAAATTATTGACATCATCCAATGACAATAAGTTCTATCATGGATAAAACTTAAAAAATTGTCACTATCAGTGCTTAAACCAAATTATGCTACTTTTCCCCAAAGGCATTATATCATGTAAATACCAGAGAGTATCAGATAGAAAAGATGACAGTACAGATAAAAAAGATAATTTTTTATATGTATTACTTTCATGGAATTCATAAAAAATCAGTAGAATGTTTTATTTCCATTAAACATTTACAAATTTGTTAATAGGAATTTGTGAGTTGTGTAAAAGATATTATTGTGGAAAGTGGAATTGTCAAGCAAACTTCAAATTCCAGCTTTCTCTCTTGTGTTTCATTTGGCACACATGCCCTTGAGGAAGGTATGAATTCCTCTTTTCTCCTCCCAGTTATGGGCGAAATAGCAGGGTAGACTGCATACTTCAACTTTGAGTAGCAACCAGTCTAAGAGAAAGAAAATTCTGTATTCCCAACTCTGGAGAAGGCAATAGTAAACCATTTCACTATCTTTGCCAAGAATGCATGGTAAGTCACAGATAATAAAGAAAAGAAATCTGTGGAAAGACATAATTGCCTACATCCTGACAGAGCACAGCATTCAAAATTAATTAGTACACCATAATATGAAAACATTTAAATTGTTTATAGGAGTGCAAGTAGTGGATAGCAGCTTGGATTGAGGAAACGGAGAGCCGAGTTCGAATTCCAGTCGAATCCATTACATTCACTTACGTGCTAATACCCTTGGGAAAGATATGAATCCTCTTCTCCCCCTACCTATGGATACATAGCAGCACAGACCGGGTTATATAGCCTTGGATGGTAACTGGTCTACCACAGAAAGAAATGGCAACCTACTGCAGGATGTGGGAAAAAATCTGCCTCATCTGTCATGTATCGAAAGATACATGACTGCCTAAGAGTGTATCATGCATAGCACATAACTGACTGAAATTCACTTACATGCTAATACTCTTGGGAAACATATGAATCCTCTTCTTCTCCCCCCAGGTATGGGTAAATAGCAGGACAGACTTGGATGTCAACTGGTCTACTGTAGAAAGAAATGGCAAACTTCTGTGGGAAAAAAATCTATCTTGTCAGTCATGTATCAAAAGATACATGATCGCCTAAGCATGTATCACACATGGCACACGAAAAAAAATGTTTTTTTAATCATTTCACCCCAAGTAAAACAAGAAAGCCACTAAGATGCAAGGAGTTAGTTTTAGAGGATGTGAAAAAGGACATTATAAAAGCAAGAGAACAATAAAAGAACATGAGTTAAGAAGACAGACGATAATGATGGACATTGAAGTTACATTTTTGAAGATCAAACTTGGCTGGAAAGCAAGAAACCAGTAGAGAGTTCCATCAGTGAGAAGTGCAAGAAAAGAAACTGTTAGCATAGAACTTATGGCTCCATCTCGCTATTTCAGCTGTAAAATAATGAGACCTTGCTGCCAATTTAGTACTGAGCTTAAATTCATAAAGTCTACGTACAACAGAGGAAAGTTCATTAGGACAATTACTATAAAAATATTTATAGAAAAGGCACAAGGAAGCTAGGCTACAGCATTGGGAAAATGACTGAAGCTGTCACATGGTCACAACCAATAACATTGCAGATTCTTATTCTTCTTATTAATAATATTATTATTAAATTATTATATATCATTATAATATCAAAATATATAAATTGTTTTCACTTCCTAAATGGCAATTGAAATTTAAATATCCATGATGATTACAATGATAATATCTAATTTGTCATGTCAGAGTGTGCATGTATCAAACAATATATCTTTATAAGCACATGTAGTTGGCAAGCTTATTCTTGAAGCTTTTAAAAGGCTTTCAGCAGGTAAAGACTGAGGATCTTGGCAAAGATCATCCTGCTTTGAACATTGTGGACTAGCGCTGCAGAATCACAAACAAGGAACTCTACCAAATAACAGAAACCACACCATTTGGCGACTATCAACAGCAGCAACAACTAAAATCGATAGCACATGTAACTCAAAGAGAAATTAAAGAAGATAATCAAGATGCTGACATTCAATACCACTTCAAATAAAAGGTTCAGAAGGAAGCCCCCATCAATCCTGGAAAGAGTGATGACAGCTACTGGATTTGATAAACCTGTTTTCTAAAAAGTGTTTTATGAGAAAGATTTTATAAATTTCAACTGAAAACAGTATTAGCTACTCAATCAACAAATGCCAAATGTTTCCTTGTAGGGAAACGGCTAATATTACCATTACCATTACCACTGACTTTTACCTGGTGCCTGACAAAATATCATCTGAGGAGTTGAACATAAGTTAGTTATAGTAAAAAGGGTATTGAAATGTCACCCCAACCAAGTAGAGACTAAAACAAAAAATATTCTGAAGTTTGTTGATTTGGTCAGATTTTAGAAAGTAGGTCAGGTTGAAAAATTTTCAGCACCTCCTTAACATAATATAAAATTCTCTTGGGCTACCAATTTTTATATTGTTATTAAGTTATAAACTGATCCACCTAGAATTACAACATACCAAGGAATGCTGAAAATTTCTTGACCTGACCAAGAAGGGATTCCAAATAAAATTCTGCTGTTTGGTCATTTGGTCAGATTTTGGGAAATGGGTCAGGCAGAGAAAATTTAAACACTCCTTAATATAGAATTTTACTGCACATAAAAATGAGGGATCATTTTTATATTGTTATTAAGTAATAAACTAATCTCCTTAGAATTACAATGTACCAAGGGATGCTGAAAATTTCTTGACCTAATCAATAAGGGACTACACAGGAATTCTGATATTTGGTTATTTGGTCTGTTTTTGGTCAAGAATTTTTCAACACCCTCTCATAAGACAAAAAGTGAGTGAAGGCAGAGAACATAAATAAAAAGGGTAGAGAGAGAGAGAGACAGAGAGCGAGAGTAATCAGATGACTACATTTTACTTTTATGTATAGAAATAATAAAATTTACTTGGTTTAAAGTAAATTTTATTATAACTCAAAATGTTAAATATGCATAATCACTCACTCCTGAGCAAACAGCTCTTCTTGTTATTTATGCAAATAAATACTCTATTTCATTTATTAAACATTTTTCTGGTGTTTCTTTTTAATAAAATCCTCTTTTTAACAGAATATGAGAGGAAGCCTAATACAGATAAACAACTTCCACTGAACAAAATTTGCTATAATATTAGATCCATATACTGCATCTACTAAATAGTTGCAAATTTTTTCTTACAGTAATTCCACAATTAGATAGTAGTACAATAATGATGACGACTAACCAGTTATTATCATCTCAGACAAAAGTGTAAAAAAGATTATATTAATGAATACTGTGTACATCTTCAGAGCAGTTCTCTCCTCTCAGAGGTTAAATAGAAAAAAAAAATTACATTTTCTGAAAACCCTTTCATCTACTTTAAGTTGAAGAATTGGTAGATGACGTTGCTATAAATTACATGCAAAGGAAAAAGAAGAATAAAATACCAAAATCCTGAAACAAAAACTAAAATTAACAAAAGTAGTGAGTAATTCTTCAAGAATGACTATTACAGCAGTAGTCTTCAAAAAAAAAAGTTTCAATTTAGATAACCTGAAAAAGAAAAGTCGAAGATGGTAAGAATCCTTCTGAAGATTGCAGCCTTGAATCATGGAATGAGCAAAGCAAAGGGCAATTTGGACAAGAACCAGTGATAAACGATGATTATCCTTTAATAGTTACTCTTATATCACTTTGTATTTCTCAGATGAGTAATCGTTGCTTTTCATTTAATTTGGATGGACCAACATTCCTCTTTGACGATGCTTTTCCTTCTTCATTACAACATTTTCAGAAAAGGGGCCAAACTCAGACTCGGCTGATAATTAAAGAACAGTACCAAAGAATTGATTAACTCATAGAAAGAATTTTTTTCGTACTTTTTTTTTTTAAAACCAAATACCAATTTTTCTTTAATAATATATGCTTTTGAACTAAGCCACAGCAGAAATGAGAAGATGGGGAAAGGGAATAAAGGCGAATAGTAGTTTTAAGGGAAGTCTTAGTACTAACAATCTTTGTCTCTAGCTGGCATCTGCTACTGCAGCAATGAACTTCCGTGGCCAATAACTACCTTGTGACAAAACCGGCAGTGCTAGCGATCAGGCTCTCCCACTACTATCAAGAGTGAGTGGCCTTATAATTAACTGTCTGCAGAACACTGGCAAAAACAAACAAACCCTGATGTTTTTTGGTGGGTTCAAATCTGAAGAACTCAAAGAGTACTTGACGAGTAGTGAGTTTAATTAAGACCCCTAACTTTGTAAGCGCTTATTACAAGTGATTACCAGTACAAAACTAGCGGGCTGCTTATACTGGAAATCTTTCTTTTATTATTATTTTTTCCAAACTGATTGGAGTCCATTTGAAGCGAACAGCATGACAAGGACTTTCTCATTTAGATAACACATGAGTCATCATCAGAATCACACATATTTATAATAGTTGAAGTCGATATTCAGTATCACTGCTATACGTTGATTGAATTTTTCTTTTTCTTACAGAAAGGATCAATGGTTTATTTCTTACTCTAAGACATGATCACTTTCATGCCTTATTTTGAGACTTACTGTTATATTTGAAATAGCCTACAGGTTAATGAGAATATCGAATATATTCTGGTAATAGTACAAGCTTCAGGACTGTTGCAAAATATCCAAGATGATCATCTAATATTAAATTGTCCTCTAAAAACCATCTAAGTATGCACTATATGAATACAATTGCTTATTGTCACTTAACTTTTCAAAATGCAATTTAAATACTTATAATGTAATTTATATTTTCTTATTCTTTCATGGAAAGTGATATTTAATCAGATGTGTTTTTTTTACAATGATGTTCACCCTGTACAAGGCCTCAGACCACCATGCCATGCACATTGTAGTGAACCATTGAGACTGGTTCACTACAATATGCAAGGTGAATCCAACAGAAGTTTAACACAAATAACTTTTAGAAAACACCAACTTGATATTTCCAATGAAACTTTGATGAAAAATCATTGAAACAAAACTAATCATTGAAAACAGAAAGGGGAACTCCTAAATATCAATGAAATCTAAATTTTGAAAACCTAAAAAGGAGAATGACTGGAAGCCAAGTCATTGCTACAAATTTATTTCTTGGTAAAAATATAATTTGTAACCACATTTAATTTATAATTTCAAATTATGAGAAAAGCGATTTGAAAAAAAGAAACATTAGATCGTCAAGTGTCAGACAAGTAGAATTCAAATGGCTGTGGGTCAGAAAGCAGAACTGTATTCTGGCGATGCAAAGATTTTACACATATCTAATTTGGCTAAAAAGGCTACTCTGCTTGATTATGAAATCAGAGTTTCCTTTCTCTAAGTATTGAGTATTAAGTGAACTCTGTAACTTACCAAACCACAAAGGTCCGAAATAAAATCTATGCAATCCATATTCTTTTATTTGGTCATTGAGCTGCAAACATATGACTGTACATTGGAAACAAAAAATGACTTACCATAATTTTCAGATTTCTTATTTTGTGGCGGAAGAATCTATACAAACCTCATTTTGTATACATAAGAGTGAGAATTTCAAACATGCGAACTTTAGGCTAATACTTTAGCTAAAAACCATAACCTTTCAACTAATTTTAATATCCAGAGGGTGTATATTTTTACCCATTCAAAATAACAGTTTTTTTCAGTGACTGTTTCAATGTAAGGAAAGATATTCTTTGACATAAACTTTCAGAAATTGATTGTTGATCAAAAGATTATTTTCTTCAATTAATTTTAGAGTGTGAGTCTCCTTGCCGTAAGATGAGGAACTTTTTAAAAAGAGTTATGTGAAAATTATTTGTTGACACAGTTATAGAAGGAAAGTGAGTGGCCCCTGGGTTTTGTACAGAGAGAGCCTTACTGTGAAAAAAAAAATCTTCCAATCATAACTCTGGGTTCAACTTAATAATCTTAACATTCATTTTTCAACTTTAAAATCACACTTACTTTTTATTGTAACCCTCTGACCATCAAACTGTTTGTCAAAAAGCAACATGGATCAGAAATAAAGACAAATCCTCAGATGAGGCTTGCTTATTCTCTCTCTCCTTTACCACCATAGACCCAATCAAATCTCAACTCTGTTAACATATGAATCTTCAGTGAGAGAAAATTCTTAAATAATCTTGACATTGATATATCATGTTAATCCTTAATAGGTTTTGTTTTATTGCTTCTCATAAAACAGTTAATATCCCTCTTAGCTACCATTTATTATTGTAATCTACTGACATATTCCCAAATGACATATGCACAAGACCATGTGTACAGTTAGAAAATATGGCCACCTTTATATCCATAAAGACAATGTTTTCATGCTGTTGCCAACTTTTTGGTTTGAGGCATTTACTTAAGAGAAGTCAATAAGATAAGATAATTCTAAGATAATGTTCTATTTCCTATCTTCCAAAGACAAAGCTGAAAAGGGAATCAAAGAGAATTCTCTGAGGAAGTGAACTTGAATCTATAACAGGTTTGAAAAAGGAAAAGAATAACAACAGACTTAGAAAAGAGAGAGAGGACATGTGAAATAAGAAGAAAAAAGAACACCAAGGCTCACACGTCATACATAAAATAAAATAAAAAAGCTCATTATATGATCCTTATTAAAACAACATGTAAATATAACTGGACATCATGTATTCAATAACATTTGTTATATTTCAGATCATAGAGTGCAAAATGAAAAATCTATACAACAGTTTTTTCTAAGGAATTAATAGATAATTATTTATAATCCAACATCATCCAGCATAAAGAATTCATTTTTATTTATAATCCAACATTATCAAAATAAAATTTAAAAAATATGAGAAATTAATGAATTTTTATTTATAATCTAACATTATCCAACTTAAGGAGTTAATGGATTATTATTTATAATCCAACATTATCAAAATAAAATTTAAAAAAACATGAGAAATTAATGAATTTTTATTTATAATCTAACTTTATTCAACTTAAGGAGTTAATGGATTATTATTTATAATCCAACATTATCAAAATAAAATTTAAAAAAACACAAGAAATTAATGAATTTTTATTTATAATCTAACATTATCCAACTTAAGGAGTTAATGGATTATTGTTTATAATCCAACATTCTTCAATATAAGAATTAATGGATTTTGATTTTTAATCCAACATGAAGAATTAATGGATTTTTAATTATAATGCAACATTATTTCTTATAACTTCATATCTTGTGGCTACATGTGTTTTAGTAGGTGACCCTGTTGTTGTTGTTTTTAAACATTGTAAATTCACTTCTACCAGACTGTGTATTCTTCTTTATTAAGACTCTCAAATGCACAGGCCAGTAGATGTAAATTTACATTGTTTAAAAAAGAAAAAAAACTGCTCAAACACTTGCATCCACTAATGTTTAAAGTAATCTGAGTTTATATCTATTCTAATGATTAAGAGAATGTCTGTGAGAATGACAGATATGCAACACAAATAAATAAGATTCTGAATATGTTCTAAAAATGAAAAACAATTCAATGAGAATTATGTAATTTAATAATCCAAACTCAAACATGATCAAACCAAATAGCAAGCAGTAAAAAGAATAGATATATTTTAGGAGGTGGATTTGAAATAAAAATTGACTGGCTATTTAAGCTCGAGATGTACTATTTTAAAACCGTTCTTATTATTGTTCTAATATATTTAACCATATTCTTTTTTATCAAGAATTAGAATCTCTTTTTGTGAATAAAGATGTATATTTAATTTAAAAGAAAAATTTTCATCAGAAATTTTCTTAACTGCTCCAGCAAAAGTTTCCTTTCCTTTCCCAAAAGAAGAAAAAAACTTCTGAAAACTTCTGATATTTTCAATTAATTTTTCACTGTCTTTAATTGAAGGAGAAAAGATCTGAGAGAGAACTGTCAAATAATTAGTACTTGTGAAGTGTAGGTGACCTCTGACCCTAAATTACTGACAAGTACTGATCAGGTAAATAAGCAATTAATCCATTCAAGAAACTGAGTGAATAATTATAAAGTGACCAGAAAATCAGAAGCAGCAAGAAATGAGAGAGGGTTTGGGTGTTGGGAGAAAGAAAGAAAGAAAGAAAGAAGGAAAGAAAGAAAAATGTTATAGCTCAAAAGATAAAAGCAACAATCCTTTTCTTTAGTTTCACATACATTTTCGATTTCAACTCACTGGGCCATAGATGGGTGGTGCCAAAAGAGAGCAGATAATTAAGAACAAAACTGCCTCTCGCTCTTCTCTCTCATACACACACACACACACACACACACACACTGACCAGCAAGGACAAAAAAATGGTGTCTGTACCAAATACATTGATGAAGAAAAACAATGTCATGCTGACATCATGTTTTTCCATTGATTTTATTATCTTTGTCAATTTTTTTTTTCCTGAACAAGTTTTGGTTTTTACTGTTTGGGTTGAAGCAGTGATTGTTGGCTTATTTTACTTTTTTTATTCTGATTTACATTTCGTTTTTTTGTTAGATTTTTTTTTCCTGGGAAAGATAGAAAATGTAAAAAGGTCATCTAGCTTAATACAAGGGCTAATTAGAAAAATTCTCATTCTTCTGATCTTCCCCAATTAAAGACTGAAATAAATTTTAAAATTAACACCAGTTTTTGAATGGTAAACAATTCCTGCATTAGTTTGACAGTCGTACGAATAATGAGATTTGGTTGAAGATTCTTTGTTTTTTGTTTTATTTCTAATTTTATAGACATTTTCCTCAGTTTGCAATTTTTTTTTTTTTTTTAAATAATTTTTTTCTTGTTCTTGTGTCATTTTTCATTGGCTGGAAGGGAATGATTGCAGTTAAATGGATGACAACGACAGGTGCACCACTGATTCTACATACCACATGTCAACACAATCCTTCATTACTTTTTCTGTATCTTTCCTCTCTGTTTAATATTACTGATTTGCGCTTATTAAAATGCAGAGAAAAAACATTTCACTTATTCTTTATGCAAAATCTTCTTCAGTTTACTATTTAAGTACTTAGTCATTACACTTTGAAGAGCCTTGTGGTGGTGTGAGCAAGAACATATCCCCATTTGCAATACATAGCTCAACGAAAGTGGTTACAACAAATGGATAGTCTAGTTTAGAATACACTCATTGTATACTTTCTAATTCCTTAAAGGAAGATTAGAAATACAAACAAATCAACATCTGTATTTTCACTGTTGGCTTTTAAAAGGTAACAAAAAATTAATTATTTTGCTTATACAGTTATGTTCTTAATGTGGCAGGTAAAAAGAAAAATCTTGTTTTGTCTGTACCATAAGGGTAAAAAGAAACAATAAATAAATATAATTACGTTTACTTAATAAGCATAAGTCTCTTTAACTTATAGTAAATTGTAGCTGGCATTTGGGCAATGTTTAACTTTTGTGCCTGCAAAAAAAAAAAGGATAGTTATTCCCTTGACACTGCTATTATTGCATACACTCCCTTAGCAAAGTTTATTTACAAGATTATAAAAATATGTGAACCAAGTACAATGTGATATTTATTATTTACTATTTTATAAAGTAATAAATTTGAAAAGAAAACTTTTCATTCAAAAATTTATTAAAAAGATTACAAAATTATGAATATATGTAAACCAACTACAATGTAATATTTTCAGTAAAAATTGCAGATATTCTGTAATTATACACAAGGAAAACTTTGTCTGCACAATGAATAGGTAGATACATTCTCAAAATATTTAGTGAGGTCTTGCTTAAAATCTAAAATTAGAAGAATGTTTGGTTCAGAGGAAGAGATGCTCTCAACTTATTTTAGTGAATATATATAAAGAGAGCAAATGAGATCAATGCCTAGAAAATGCAAATTTCTTGTTCACAGACAATTTTATAAACTTATGAATAAAAAATTCCTTTTCATATTTATTTTTTATAAAATGTCAAATACTAAATATTTCCTCATGGTTGGTTCACGTATTTCTATAATAAAATACAATAAACATTGCCAAGAGAGTCAAAAGTGGTGTCATGGGTATAGCCATCCTTTTGACACACCATTTTGCTTTTTGTGGGCATGATCATTAAACATCGCTTGGATTTCTTCAATGAATAATTTTATGTATTATAAAAAGTGACAATAATAAGATAGAAGATAGATTAGTCAAAAAAAATTACTTGTAGCAAATTGGTATATATGATACTCCAACAAAAGTATAATATCTGTGTGAATTTCTTTGATGAAGAGTTATTATTACTTACATTATTTACACCAGACTAATGTTTTCATCTTTGTTGCTATTATAAAAACATTTTGGTCATTGTACTCACTGGACTTCTCAAGTCTCTGTTAATCTAGGTCCCTTCAGTCAATATCAAACTAAACACTTTATTCAATCTACAAGGATAGATTGGTCTCATTCTACTGTCCATCTTAGTTAATTGTTCAGTTGTTCATGAGAAAATAATAAATTTGGTAACATAATAATTATGAGTTCAGTTCCTGGGCCAGGTAGTATGAATATTTTCTGCCTGCATTTCTGGGATGAGGCATTATCATTATTTACACCATTTACATGCAGCCCATTGTCCTCATCTCTGTTGTTGTTATCATAATGTTTTGGCTGTTAAGGCCAGAGAGCATAAACAGCTGAAACATTGTGAAAACAACAACAAAGATGAGGACAATACTCTGCATTGTGTAAATAATAATATGAATATATAACAGACTCAGTGGAAACATGAATAGTAATAACTGAATGATTAACCAAGATTGACAGCAGAATGAAAACAATCCATACCTACAGATGGAATAAAGTGTTGAACTTCTCTGATGGGTACCCAGACTGACAGATGCCTGAAGAAAACCAGAGGACACAACAGCTGAAAGGTTGGCATCATAACAACAAAGAGGACATCAGCAGTGATCGTAAATAATGTAAAAAGATAATATCAGTATCAAATTAAATAAAGATTTTACTGCAAACAATCCTGTCCTTTCAATAACTGTTATAAATACTGAACCCTTATGCATGGAAGGCTAGGCAGCATATAAACCAGTCAGATGTCCGTATTCTTCAAAACCTTCTTTTGTTTTATTTTCAACAAAAGCTTCATTGTTTTTATGATAATTGTGCCTACTGTTGATTCTTGAAGACTCCTTCCACAGAAATGATGGAAAAGAGCAAACAAATATTTTGCTTGACAATCATTTGGAAATCGGTAGAATACGATTTTTTTTCTTTCTCCAGCAGCAAAATTTAAATTTGTGAATTTATGTTTTAAAGAGGTTTTGCTTTACTTTCTTTAAATTTAAAACCGCTTTCAGTAGAATCATGTCACAAACACCAGTTACTTTCTTTGTCTTCTGTCAGTCACGTGGGTATTGTTGATTTTCTTTCTTTTTTTTTTAATAATCAAACAGATTATCAGAGTCTAAGCTTTTTAATATCAGATTTTTTTCTTCTCCTGGTAATTTCAAAACTTCCAATCTAGTGCTCACCTCATTCACAACTTTATATATTATTCAACTTTGGAAAATTAGCTGGAATATAATGAAATCTACATTCCAAATAATTTGAACAACATGTGTGTTCTGTCAAACAAATTATTTCACTATCAGTATTAAGAAACAGGCAAATTTTGTTAGAAACAATGAAAAGTATATTAAAATTTATAATATCAGTCCTTCTATATGGCAGTGAATGCTCAACAATCTCATCACAGATAAAGAAAAGACTTGAGGCAACAGAAACCTGGTTCTGCAGAAGGATGCTGAGAATACCATGGGCTGAGCATGTGAGCAATAATGAAGTTGTAGTGAAAATTGAAACACAAAGAAAATTTAGAATCAGAAAGAGATATCTGTCCATATCTCTGAGATGCGGTATTATGATTATTTACATTATTTACTTGGAGAGTTGAGTTAAAGGGAAATAACTGAGACATCGGAAGAGGCATGGCATGTGGAACTAGAACAATCTACCCCAGTGGACAAAATAGAGGGTTCAGTTCAAAATTCCAATTACCTGTTGAAGACCAGAACGTATAACAGCCGAAACATTGGGAATATGACAATGAAGATAAGGCTAACAGTCTAAGTAATATAAGTAATCAGAAAGAGTTGAAATTTCTAGGGCACATAATCAATGACATGTTGAGGTTTGGTGATGACCGAGGTCAAATCCTTAACTGTTTTCCCCTAAGACTAAAGTAGGGCTCTATAGGGCCTAGTACTGATAAATGTGAGAAACAAAGGCATTTTAAATATGTAAAAACAGATAAAACATGAAATAAACTCTTTATTCAAATTAAATATAAACTAAATTTTATTTCACTCCTTGATTGGATGCCCTCCCAATATGGTTGTCTATATTTCTGAGATGAGGTATTATGTACACTATTTACATTATTTGGTCCTCACCTTTGTTGCCATATTTATCACAACATTTCGGCTGTTGTATGCTCCAGCCTTCTTCAAGTGGTTGGAATGTTGAACTAAACCTTTTATTTCACTCACTGGAGTAGACTGTTCTAGTTCCACGTGCCATGTCTAATGGATGTCAGCTATCAGTTATCTCCTGTTAATTTCCCTCTCCAAGTTCTCCACCACCTTAACCAGGTATTGAACACAAACTCTTTGGGTCCTGTCACTGGATCTAACGAATGCTTTTTTCAATGTGCCATGTGTCCTTGAGGACATCTATGTATGAATTTCTGGGTATTGAGGACACATGGCACAGTGGATAAAGGCGTTAGTTAGATCCAGTGACAGGACGCAAAGAGTGTGAGTTCAATCCCTGGTTAAGGCAGTAGTTCAGTTCGACATTCCAACCACCTGAAGCAGGCCGGAACATAGAACGTCCGAAACGTTGTGATAAATATGGCAACAAAGATGAGGAGAATAGTCCAAATAATGTAAATACTGGCATCTTAGTTTCAGTCACTTTTCCACTGCTATAACATAGCTGACCTTTGCCTTTCCTATAAATATTTTCATGGTAATTGTTCTGGCAACTCTTTGGCAACTCAGCTACACAAATTTAAGCACATTATCAGATTGGCAAATGGCTTTCACTGTTGAAATTACTAGATAACCATAATAAGTTCAATGCTGACAGTTTCTTCTCTTGCACTTCTTACCTGTGGAACTTTTTTACAACCACTTGGATTCCCGTCAATCTTCAAAAATTTAAATGCAACATCAATCATTATTTTCTGTTTCCTTGAATCCTGTTCTTTTATTGTCCTCTTTTAAATAATATTTTTCTCAGATTTTTTCACATTCAGTAACCCCCAACCTTGTGTCTTAGTGGCTTTATCACCTTACTTAGGGTGAAATGTTTTTTTCAAAAAAGAATTAGCATGAAATATAAAAGTAGTAACTGTTTTCGTTGGCATATGGACAATATATCAGAGCATTTCAGATCATAACAAATATTTTGTTCTATTTAATTATAAGACACTATAACATCAAGTACAAGAAATTTGATCATTAAACTCAACTTGAACAACCAGGAAAGTGTGATTAGAATAGATTTTACCATGCATAAATATTCTGAGGATAAAATTATATGCTTCAATTATCTCATGAGTAATTATGCTATTATTTCATTTCTCTGTAGGTTTACAGAGTTTAAATCATCTTAAAGTTTAAATGAAGGCAACAAAAACATTGGATAGAGAAACAGAAAAGTCTGTAGATTTTTTAAAGAAGATTTTTATCCATACAGCAAATGACAACAACCAAATATCTGTTATTGTCCTCTCTTCTTAATAATGTCTCTTAGATTATTTTTCTTTCAGGAATACCTTGTGTCTTAGTGGTTTCATTGCCTACATTGGGGTGAAATTGTTAAAAAAAATAAAAACCTATTACCATAAATTAAAAAAAGAAAAAAATAATACAGAGGATAGTAATGCATGTAGTTTATTAAAAAGAGAAAGATTTTTTTCCTTTTCAGAAATAACTTTTTTAATCCTTATTAGGGATGCATATTGTGGTGTAATGGGAAATGGAATGAGAAACTGGAGTTTAAATTCCAGTCAGGTTCATTAAATTCATTTATGTGCAAAAGGCATGAATCCATCTCTTCTCCCGCCCCACCTATGGTTTGAATAGCAGAACAGACTGAGTCTCCTATAGCCTTGGTTGGCAACCAGTCTATTGCAGAAAGAAATGGCAATCTACTGCGAGAAGGTCTTTTGTCGAGTCAGTCAATTGAAAGAGACACAATCACCCAATTATGTATCATGTATAGCATTTAACTGACTGGCTACAAAAGTCAAAGTGAGTTCAACTATGACAAAGTCTCTCAGAGAAAATTTCCACTAATTCTTTAGAGGAAAAAAATAATCCACTTACCGCTTAGCAAAAATCTCATGAATCTTTTTATGAAGCAAAAGTTGTTTAATTAATTCAGGTATAATTTAGCATAAGGAAATAATCAATTTGCTATAACCTCATTCTCATGAACCTATATATTCATTGATATAATCTACAGGTTTTGATTAGTCACATATCCACCCCACCCATTTTTCTCAAGTAATATTCATATATAACCTGAGGTTATATCAGTAAATGTAAATGTTTCTTTAACAGTTGCATCAAAATGAGTATAGGAAGAATCTTTTTTTTTTTTTTTCCCTGCATTTAGATGAAATACTTCACAGAAAACATTAAAAGTTATGTTTGAATTACATTTCATGACTAAAATTCTATGCAACTAAATTATTTTTCTTTTATCATTTGGTATCTTTGTAGAGGTTAACAATTTTAAACTGGCTTCAGAATTTTTAAATATTCTCGTCAAAGAAAGATAAAGGAATACATTTTTAGCAATTTTAGCAGGTATAAATATTATGAGGATAAAATTATGCACTTTAATTATCTCCTGTGTAATTATACTGTTATTTCTTTTCTTTATAGGTTTGTTGAATGTAAAATGTTTTAAATAAAGCTGAAAGGAAGTTAGAAGAAAAAAATAGAGAGAATAGAGAAGAGTGTAGTTCATTAAAAATAGAACATTTTTATCTTCCTCAAATATAACATTTAAGCAAAGTATTAAGAGATAGGAAGATTTATTTAAAAACAAAAAAAATTAGTACTTAACTGTTACACAATATCTTATTGACTACATGGCAGTAAATGCTGCACAACTCCTCACAGATGTAGAGACTTGAAGCAACAGAGTTTTAAAAGTACAGTCAGTATTATGTGACTATATTCAGGGTAATTTCATGATCATCATAGACATAATAACTCCCATACCACCACCATTATACCCATCATTGTTGGCATGCTTGAAATATTCCTTAAAATAACCTTGGAAAGAGTTTGACAAAATTCAAAGCATGCAGACAACAGCATTATTGAAATCAGTTTCAATACTGATGTGAATACAAAACTTTTGAGTTGACTTGCTGTCACATTATTTCCCTTGAAATCCACCTGTACTTTTGATATGAAACTAATACTACTACTGCTACTACTAAAATAACAACAACAATAAGAAAAAGAAAGAGAAAGTATAAAGGGATGTTGAAAAGTTCTCTACCTAACTAAGAAGTGATTAAAATGGATCTGGTGTTTAGTAGTTGTTTGGTCAGATTTGGAGAAATAGGCCAAGCCAAGAATTGAAGAAGACCTTTTCTTTTGAGTTTCATTATTAAATTATTGAAAAGAATAAAATAAGAATAGATTTAATGGCTAATTGTTTTATCCCACTCATGTCCTTTTCATTTTGTAGAGCAGAAATGGAACGTCTCATTAGATAACGGGGGACTTACACAGGCAGACACTGGAGTACATAAGTCACCTCCTCTAGTGTTATATAAACATCTGAGTGGCCAGGGTATTTTTGTATTTGTATCTCACTAGTATGAAAATAAAGTAATTCAGAATTACTTCTACCACTATTGTGGTTATTTTACACATCTATATAAATAAAAGTACAAATTGTTACTCTAATTGTTTCATTACTTTATTAATACTAGACTTTTTTGAGTACCTTATGGCAACATCACATTGAAACATCATATGATCACCAGAGTTAAGCAACATCAAGCCTGTCCATATACCTAGATGGGTGACCACTTGGGAATACCCGGTGCTGTAAGCTTGGATGGGTGGGTGATGTAATGGATAAAGCATGAAACTGTTAATCAGTGAGGGGCAAGTTCCAATTCTCATTGGGTTTGTTAGAGAGCAAATACCCTTCAGAAAGTATTAACACCTCTTCTCCTTCAACAGCTTGACATTGCTTAACTTCAGTGACCATACAAGAACTGTTGTTTCAATATGATATTGCCATAATACTTGTATAATTAAGTCATTATTATCTCAAAAAAAAAAAATCTTATAATCTAAAAATATTTTCTAGCTTTTAATAACCTGCAGAAGGTTGATAAGCCATTAAAAATGAATCAATCGATCAAGTAATTTCAGGATGGATGCTGTTTTTGAAAGTGTTGCTTTTCTGTTATCATGGCTGCTCTTTAAATTATTTCTTGTAGAATCATGAAAATAATAAGTTGACATCATTGAGGTCTCTAATTTCTTATTTATGGTTGCTGTTATTCTTTTCTTATGATTGTCATTACATTTTTCATTACAGTTCTCGTTATTTCCTCACTTTTCAAAAAGCCTTGCTCTTTTCATCAAGTAATCTGATTCCCTCTGTTCCTTTTCTTTCCATTTCCTTCTTTACAAAACCTATTCAACTTAATAATGTAGAAAAGAAATCTGAACTCTGTTTTTTCTTTCCCCCTTGTGATATATTTCTACCAACATAAGTATTGTGCACATATTTTACCATTGAGTTTTAAAGCATACATTCATGCCAGCTTGTTGTATCAGGAAATAGAATATTAGACAGAGAAGAAAGAGATGAATCTGACAAGAATATACTTATATGTGGACAGCTAAGTTAAAAAGAAAATGGAAAGAAGCAATATAATTGTATAGAAATATTGTGGAAAATTAAATAAAGTAGTTGATATAATTTCAGTTGAGTTGATTAATCATGTTTCTGATGTTGCATTTGTAAAGGTGAAGGGAGAAAAAATTCCACATTATGAATTGTTTAATGCTGTTCAATTGATAGACTGGAATATAAATCAGAGTCAAGAAAATATCTTTTCAAAATTTTCGGAATCTGTGTTCATAAAAGAAATGGAATGTTCTTTTCAGTCTTCTTCTATTATGTTTGCAGTCCGTATTGACACACCATTTGGCAAAGTAAAAATGGCAAATGTGTCCTAATGTAGACATTGAAACTGCTGCAATAAATATAATATTTACAATGATCTCTTATAAAAGATCTTTGTTATTCAATGTGAAATTCAATAGGCAATAGGTATGGTCATATGAAAAATAAACTAGTCTGAAAGAGATGTGAACAGGTAACTCTTTTTTAAATACAGGTGAGAGAATGAGATTTATATAAGGTAAATGAATTTAGCAGGTGAAGAGGACTTAAGAATCAGGAGATATCAACTAGCAAGTTATTACTTTTCACAATTACAAGAAAGATTAAATGAATAAAATAATCTGTTTCACTGTTCTTTGCTACCAAATCCATCTACAAAATCATACATTCGAGTCCTACCTTTTTTTAAAACATATCAACCAATAACAAATATTGAACCCTTAATCATCAAGTTTGCAATTCAAACATTTTCCTTCAATTATCTTTCCTATTTTTAAAGGCAGTTCCTTTTATGAGTGCAAAAAATGTTTTGTCCTTAAAAAAAGAAACACAGTGGGTCTAAATCAGTTCTTCAGAACAAAAAATATATCTGTTCTTTTCTCCATCTAACTATTCTATTCCCTGGTCTGTTCAAATCTCTCTCTCTCTCTCAGTGGACTTTAATGATATTATGATACAAGTATTCATCATCAGTCCCATGACTGGGTATGATCATGGGGTCAATGCACACCAGTTCGCTCTATATATCAGGGTTAAAAACCAGAGTGCTATTCATTCATGTGTAGGAGTCCATTTTTCTCTGGGTTAAACCATAGCAGACATACTCAAACTTGAAGGCTCACTTTGGTTACAGAGATACAGCTGTTGATTCCATTGGGGAAGCTTCCATCTGGACAGCTGACTTCAGTCTACATCCACTGATACTGTGTAATCACAGCATTGACATAGCAGTGGCACTCAATCTAGGTTTCTACTCTGATCGAAACTCCTCCAAACAAAAGATCTTTGTATAGTCAGCTTGCAAATATATATATATATATATATATATATATATGCAACTGCGAGATAGTATAGACATATCATTAAATTCAAGATAAATCATTAAATTATAAATATTTCACATTTGTAACTTCTCCATATATATATATATATATATATATATATATATATATATATATATAGAGAGAGAGAGAGAGAGAGAGAGAGAGAGAGATCAACAAAGAGAGAAATAGACAAATAGATCAACAAAGATATATAGAAAGATTTTTCGTTTTTGTTATCATTTCATCCCAGGCAAGGCAATAAAGCCACTAAGATGCAAGGGGTTACTAAGTATTAGAGAATATGATAAAAAAACACTATTAAGGAGCAAGAACAATAAAAGAACGGGCATTAAGAAGGCAGAAGATAATGACAAACAATGAATTTAAAGTTTTGAAGATTAATGTTGAGTGGGAAGCAAGAACCCAGACGAGTGTTGCACAAGTGAGAAGTATAACAGAAGACACACTCTGAGCAAAGGACTTATGATTACATCTTTAGCCATTTTAACTCTAAAACGATGAGACCTTGGTGTCAATCTAATACTCTGAACTGCAGAGGAAAAAATGTTCATCAGAACAATTACCATGACAGTATTTATAGAAAAGTTCCAGGGAAGCTATGTTATGGCAATTGAGAATGTGACTGGAGCCGAGATACTAAGTCAAGACCAATAACATTGCAAATTCGTCTTTAGACTTTAAATATATATATATGTGTTTCATGCAAGCAACTTAGGAAGATTTATCTCTTTATATAAAATTCTTTTATCTCCATTCATCATTGTAAGTGTGACACTGTTGATCACATTACAAAGAATCCATGTTTCCTGTAGTAAAAATCAAGATTTGATCTTAAAATCAAGAATGTTATGACACACGAGCATCAAAAACATCCAAAGATGACAATGATTATGGTGATAATGACAATTAAAAAAGGGATCATGTAACAGAATTGTCTAAGATTTGTCTAAGTCTAACCTAATAGGAAAGGTGAAGCAGAGGGATTTATTGCAAGGGTCTCTAAATTATCATTTTTATTTCTTTATTTCCTTAACTTTAATTGTTTCAGAAGAATAAATTAACTGGAAAGTTTGGGGTAAATCTACAAGTTAATTTTATGTGAGTTAAGATAATGAATATAAAAAAAAATCATGTTGATGTCAAATTGTTTCTTGCACTGAACTCTACCTATTGAGTGCAAAAAATAAGAAAAGATGTTATATTTAAAAGAAATTCCCTTTTCATTATCATTTGTGAATTGTCTTGCCTTATAAGCAAAAACAGAGGAGGGGTTTTCTGTTGCATTCTCCACGGTTTGCAATTTAAAACTTTCCTTCTATTTGACTGGTTGTCACCCAAACATGTAGAGCTTAGTCTGTTCTGCTATTTAACATATCGCTAGTGGGGAGAAGTGTTCTTTACAATGACATTAATGCCAAAACAGATTAGGCCAGAATTTGAACCCTGCTTGTCAATTCCACTTTGTCAATAAGCATTTCTCTACCCGCACATTTCTACCTTGCTTATAGATTCACCTATCATCTGGCTTATACTCTTCCACTTTTTGAATAAGAGTAGAGGTTTATCCCTTGTTTCCTGTTCAGGATTGCATTCACAGTTCCTTCTAAAGTCTTCTCATTCTCTTTCATTCCCGGTAGCCCCTTGCATCTTAGTGGCATTATTGCCTTGGAGTGAATTGATTAAAAAATGTGTGTGTGTGCATGTGTGTGTGATAAATATACAGAAATGTGCCTACTGAATTTTGTTGGGGAAAAAAAATAAGCTGATGATTGAATTAAATGTTGCTGCATAAGTTATATTATGCATAAATTTGAGAAATAAAAATAAACATTTTAGGAGAGCAATACAAAATGAAGGAAAACATTTTTATCCAAGCAATACATGAGAATAAAGAAGAAAATAAGTAATCATTAAATGGGTAAAAAAGAAAGTCTTATGATTTGGGTTTGAAGTAAGCTAATAATGTAGTACTTACTAAATTTGCCAATAGAAAAGATAAGGAAAAAAACTAATTGTCATGTAGAGTTTGTGGAACTGATCATAATTACAAGAAGAAACAGTCAAATCAGCTCTATGAGAAATAATAGTTAAAGTAGCTGTAATTATAGTGGATACCAAAAATGGGTGTAATTATTAGAGACAGCAAAAGCGGCAATAGAAAGTGAAAGTGAAAATGAAAGTAGCTATAAGGAGAAATAGTGAACATGATACCCATTTGAAAAGAAAAGAGATTTCTGTAATTATAAGGGAGTATAATAACAGCAACTGCAACTATTAGAAGACACTAAAAGTTGTGGCAGTTAAAAGATAGAGAAAATAACCGCAATTCAAAGAAGATACTTGGAAAATCGCTACTACTATAAGTGACACTTTGATAATTGCAATAAGATAGAGAACAGGGTGGAAGAGAGAAGACAGAGTTCATATAGGATGAGCTGAAAAAACGAAAAACCTGATGTTACTGGAATCAGTGTAAATCTCTGAAAAAATATATTCATATATACTTTAATATGTAACTCTTCTTTCTCTCCTTCCTCTACTTCTTGTAATACAGGAAATCTTTTGAAGATGGAGATGAAGACAAAAAATGTACAATATAAGAAAGATGTCGCAAATATCCCATTGAAATTGTCAGACAATGTGCACCCCAGAGGTGAAATGTCGGTGATAAAAAAAAACAGAGCTGCAAGTCAAAATATGAAGTCATGAAATCCTGATGCATGCTATGCGCAGGTGTTTAGAAGAACAATATCTGTTTTGATTTACAAATAATTCAACTTGCAAAGTACAGTAAACAAAACATAAATGATATATATATATATATATAGAGTGAATGAGAGAGTGCCATTTGCAAATAAGAAATTTATATATATATATATATATATATATATTATATGTATGTATGTACACATAATACATACATGTGTGTGTCCACATAGAAAGAATCATGCTTTATAGATATATAAATATACATATCAATGTAAAAATATTTATGTATATATGGCTACGCACACACTCATATATATATGTATGTGCATGTAGAGAGAGAGAGTTGCTGAAAAGTTATAAGCCAGGTCTTCTTTCCAAGGCTTAATGAAAAAACTGATCAGAATATATATATATATAGAGAGAGAGAGAGAGAGTGAGTGAGAGAGAGAGGAATACAGATATATGCTATATATAAAGTAACACACACATATATATATATATATATATATATATATATATATATATATATATATATATATATATTCTCTTCAAATTAAATGGATAATTGCAGATACTTAAATATACACACATACACTTTACACGTATATTCACAGATTCCTGCACATACTAAAATAAGACAGCAACTCAGCAGAGATTTTATGCTGTACAAAAATTTTACATCCACGTACATACATATATATGTATTCACTTTCATATTTGCATACATGTCTTAATGTGAACAAATTCACCTATATATATATATATATATATATATATATATATATATATATATAGGTGTGTGTGTATGTGTATGTTTTGTGTGTTTCTGTGTATGTATGTATTCTTGTCTATCGTGATTTTGAATAGACATATATACTCATGATGTATGTATAGATGTTTATACAATGATAATATGCACACAGTTTTGTTAGACCATATGCATGTACATGTGCCTGTTTCTATAAATATATGGATGTATAATATAAACAGATACACTATGTTACATCAAACATAAAGAAAATATGTGTATTTATATACATACATTCATCATTATATATATATATATATATATATATATATATATATATATATATATATATATATATATATATATATATATATATATATATATATAAAAACTTCCTTGGTGGTATGAATATGTAAAGAAAAAAAAGATATAAAACAGGATTAAAAAATATAACTTGTAAATGATGCATCCCAGAAAATAGAGATTCTAGAAAAAAAATATTAATAATGATGATGATGATGATTATTATTATAATGCTAACAACAACAGCTTTGTCTTCTTTAAGTATAATATACAAATGAACCAAACCCAATTGTATAAGATTTTGTCAACCTCCTTTTTTTTTTTTTATTTCTTCATCTTTTTTTCCCCTTTTTTTCTTCTTTTTTTTTTCTTTTTGGCAAAGCAAGTTGCAGGGGAAGGGAACTAAATGCGGTTAAGTCAAGTTTAGTTACTTTTGTTTGGATTTTGTTTTGTTTTTTTTTTTTTTGAATTTGCATCTTACTTTTTTGTTGTTATTTGTAGTGCTTGAGTTGTTGATGTTGTGGCGGTAGAGGTGGAGTGTATTGAAAGTTGTTTTTTTGTCACAAAGAGTGAGATATAAAGACGACGGCAGAAGATGACATGCTGCTCACTAAAGTGTTCACAATAGCAGCTGAAACTTCAAGTATATATTGTCATGGGAAGGAAGTCAGATTTATGGTCGAGTCACGCATGACATTTCGCTAGAAATGACCCAGGGGATCTGTATTATCCCAAATTAGAAAACAACTCAGCTTTTCATAAACGTTCATAAATGTATACCCGTTGTAATTGCAAAGAGAAGGTAAATGTTAAGATGTAGGTATCTAATGTAAGCAACTGATTGATCTCTATATCAGGTTCTCTTTAATGTACTTGTAGACATCACCGTGAATGATTTGTGCATCAAAGAATCATTTACGACAGTCAGTCATATGCCCCAATGTTTTGATTAACAAAAATAAAACAGTTTTCATGACAATAATTATAATTAGTGTAATAATGAAAAATGTGGTGATGTGAAACTGTGATGCCAAAACGTGAGGATTATTCAATAGAAGATGAAAATATTTTGTCTGTAATCTTCAGTAAAAAGAAAAAAAATCTTTTTAATATTTTAGTCAATGCTGATTGATGCCGCAGTAGTTAGTGGTCACACACTGGAGCCCTAAGTAACAAAGAGGTCTGTCCTATTTGTCTATATTGTGGACAAAATACAGGGTTTGGTTTCAAATTTCAATCACCTGGGGCAGGCCAAGGTATACAATGGCCATACATTGTGAATAGGACAACAGTCTGAACAATGTAAATAGTATAAATAAATCTGTCCTTATATACATTATTCCTCCTACATATACATCCCAGAAATACCTGCCACATAAAGGTAATACATTAGTGGCAATGACATCTTCATCTAGTTAATGTCTTACGATTATGTGGATGGTATTTCTGTTTTTCCCCAATATGAAACTGATTGCTTTATGATTAACTTGCTGAAGTACTTGTCTCTGCCAGGTAATAGGTAAAGACACAGATTGCAGGTGCAGAACTATTACTGAAGTGTGTAGTGGTGAACAGGTAAAACTCTGACAAAGCATCCTCCTGTAGAAAAACATTTCTGCTGCCTGTCTCTTCTTCATTTGTGGGGAGATTGCCCAGAATTCACTGCCAATAAGATTAATGTTACATAATAATTCAATATTCTTTTCTTTGAATTTCTTAATAATTTGCTTAGCTTTCAGAAGTCATTTTCCACTATCCCAATGCATCTTTACATTTCACTGTCACATTTTCTGTCCTCTGTTAAAACACTTCCCAGGTATTTAAATTGTTATTATTTTGTGATCTCCAATTTGTCATTTGCAAGAAATGTCTATTTTACATTGTTTCTTCTTGTCATTATTCTTGTGCATCAAGGTTCATTTTCAGTTGTGACCCTATGCGTGTAAAATAAAGGAGATTAATTTAAGGCTAAGGATTGAGAAAAAATGCTAGAGAAGCCCTTTCATGACAAACAATTTTTTTACTTTAAAACTACCCCTTGGTCTAAGCATACCAACTTTGATGGCTGTACACAAAAGAGTTTAGCCTTATGTAAGGAAAAAAACAAACTCTAAAGTAATGTGGCATTAAAAAATACACCCCAGACCACCTATTTCTTTACTGTTGAGATTGTTATTATATTAACTGATTTAGAAATGACAGATCAGTTTTCATAAAAAAAAAAAAAAATAAAAAAGATTCTGCTGCAGGAAGAATTAACTTTCTGGCATTTTTCTTTATCTTCTACAAATCACACTTTATTGGTTATTCTTTAAAACTGCTGGCCTTTTCTTGTTGTTTTTACAGTGTGGTTCACTTTTTACAAGGCCCGGGGACCACTCAAGGTAGAGGGTTACATTTGGAGGCCATTTGTGTGTATAGAAGTGGAAGATAAGGGTTAACCCTAGCCTTGAACAGGTTAAGATTGTAGTGATCAGGGAGACATCCAATTGGGAGTCAGTTCCACAGAACAGCAGTTCATCGGAAGAAGCTGCTCAAGTGGAATTTACTTCTCACCAATACAATACAGAGGGAATGTGGGTAGTTTGCTACTATGCAAGTGGCATGGCGTGTCCTTGCCGTGAAGGTTTGCCACAGCAAGACCAGGGATTGTAGTCCATCTGAGAACTTTCCATGTAAGTAGTGGTAGAGTAGTGAGAGGCTGAGCAGTGGAGAATAATTCGTCACCCACAAGGGCTCAGAGATGCTTTTGAACTATCAAGGCTGGAGAGTGAGATCTGGGCAACTCTCACTGGCAACAGTATTCCATTTTTGACCTGATCTGGTTCTTGTAAAGGTACAGGATAGCAAGAGGGGGTCAGGTACTTACTGGAGCAGTACAGAGAGCCAACCATTTCACCTGCATCCTTAACAATGGATCGTATGTACAAGCTCCACTTGAGGTCAGGTGTGAGTTTGAGGACCAACAGTCTTTCAAGGCATGGTGCTGCCCTGAGAGCACCTCCATTCATCCTTGCCAACCATGACTACACAGCCCAGTCCACCCTACTATTTACCCATAGTTGGAGGTTTTGAATTCAGTGTTTTTCCTTTTAGACTAGCTGTCAACCAAGGCTATAGACCCAGTCTGTCCCACTATTTACCCATAACTGGGGAAAGAAGAGATGGGCTCATATCTTTCCCAAGGGTATTAGCATGTAAATGAATGTAATGAACTCAATTGGAATTCAATCTTAGCTCTCTGATTCCTCAATCTGAGCTGTATTTATCAAATATCCCCTGTCGGAGAGTACAATAACCGAAATATTGTGAATATGACAATAAAGATGAAGACAACAATCTGAACAATGTTAATAGTGTAAATAGTTAAAATACCTCATCTCAGAAATATAGACAGATATCCTTTTCATGTTCCACAATTTCCTATTTTTTCAAACAAAGCCTTCATATTTCTCTAGGTTTTCACTCCTGTAAACAGCAACATTCTAATAAATCTTATTCATTACCAATGAATAAATCCTCATTGTTATTTTTGCTGTTATTTATCAATGTCTTGCATGTTTTTCATTAGTGCTGAACTTTAAACTGTTTGAGATAAGTATTTCTTTGTATTATTCTTTTGTATTATTTCTATTGTATTATTCTTGGATCATTTTTATTTTTTGTTCTTGTATTTTTATTTCAAAATTTTCAATAATGTGCCCGTTAACAAATGTCCAAAACAACAAGTGAAAAAGTATGCATCGCGAATCCAGTCTCACAATTCCAAAAGCAAGAAATAATATAGTCTAAAATCAGAATCAAAAATCCAAGAGACAAGATCTTGATACAGTGAATTTACTCTCACTCACAAATGGAAAAAATATGTTGTCCTCATCAAGAAAAAAAATGGCTTTTACTGGAGGAAGTAAATTTTGTGATGGTTGGAGAGAATAAAAAAAGTTAACAAATGTGAGGTCTGCCTAAGGCAGTAATTATGTAGGATTTGTTTTCTTCCTTTTCTTTGTTAAGCTATGCACAGGACACAAACTCTCTTTTTAGGTAGATGATTTTCCTATTTACTATAATCTTCAAATTAAATTTTAGAAATACATAATAAAGAAATAGTTTCAAATGAAATTTGAATTCACTCTTGCAGCACAGAAACCTTCTATGTCACATATGGAATAGGTAATAACTTATGCAATAACTATCATAAGTGTGAATGCAGATCATTATTTAAAGAAATAAGAGGGTACAAATGAAAATATTTCAAATTGACAATGTTTTCTATTTCACTGAATCAGACATTAAACACATAAGAGCATTATCACCTTCTCTTTCGCTTTCTTTCTCTCACTGAAAGCAAGCAGCATCTCTTATATGTCTTTTCCATTTGTCCTTGCAGTCAAAATGGAATAGTCACTTATTTATGAGGTATTGACAGGGCATAGCATACGTACCAACAAAGAACTAAAGAACAAAATTTTAGAACAAAATTATAAATAATCTAATTATTAATATATAATTATATAAGTTTTGTATTATCATAATTACTAGAATTTTTAGCAATGCTGACACATGTTAAAATCCCATAGTGTGTAGTATTGCTGATTAGACTGTTATTAAAATAGTGAAAGTATTTTGTATGCTAAATAATAAAACTTTTTATTTTTCCCACACCCTAGTAAAACCAACTGTACTTTATACACACTTACCTGTTTGTACTTCTCCCCAAAATTTAGTTTTGATTGGTCAATTAATGTCTATTTTAGAGTCTGTGATGGAAGGAGGGACACACACACACACACTATATATATATATATATATATATATATATATATATACATACACACACATACACACACACAGATAGATATGAACAAACTTAGATAATGAATAGACTGATAGAGAGATAGATAATGAATAGACTGAGATAGACAAATTGATAGATATGAACAGATAGAGAGATGAGATAAATAGATATGATCAGAGTGAGACAGATGCATGGATGGATTATTATCTTAGTTAATTTATGATTTGACTGTTTTTAATGCAGTATTACTTACATTTTGTCATTCTCATGTCTTCTGTGTTTTTTTATTCTTCTTATCATGAGTTGTTATTACAAGTTGCTCAAGGCAACAAATAATGATTAAAACATAAAAACCTAATAAATATTACAAAAAAGAAAAGAAAAGGGAAAATCTCATGTGAAAATACAATTCATTTCAAGTGAATATTCATTGAAATCAACTTAATGTTGCCTGTTTATGCCAATTTCAATGTAAACTCATGTCCTGGCTGACAAAATAATATATTGTGTGCATAACAAAGTCCCTAATATAATCTTGTCTACAAAACAATATTAGCCTGTTTGGATAATCTAAGCAGACTCTAATTGACATTTGTATGAAATATCCTAGATGTGATCATCAATATTACATTTTCCAAGCCAGTTAATTGAATCCTGATCAATCTGCCTGCAAACGTTTTGTCCCTTTTTATGCTTCATGACTTATGACATAGGTATTTGCTGATTTTCTCTTATTGTAGTGTCTTTTTTATTTTTTTTATTTTTATTCATCCAATCAGCAGTCAATTCAGATTTACAAACACAGAATGGGCAGATTTAGGTGAATGGCAACAACAAAATGCAAATCAAAATGATTATCCTGAGGAATAAAATGGAGAAAATATGATGAAAATGACGATGATGATGATGATAAACTTAGAACACCACCTAGAAAACTGAAATAGCACTTAAGTAAAATTGGAATTGTGACCAAGACTGTAGACCTCTAAAAAACTATCATCATTTACTTTGTGAATGTGAAGAGCTTTGTTGACACCATGTCTCAAGAAGTGAATTTTTATTGATTACATCACTGTGTGACTCCAACATAATAATAATAATGACTACAATAAAAAAAATAATAATAATAATAAAATAGTTTCTTTCTAGAGAGTCGAAGAAGCTATAGATCAAGACCACTGACATAATTCCTGTAGTAATAGGTGCACTTGGAACACCATCTAGAAACTTGAAAGAGTGCTTAGGTAAAATTGGAATTGAGACTAAGTTTGTAGACATTCAGAAAAATGCCATCTCTGAGGATTCTTTAAAATGTTTTTGAGTTGCAAGAAGCCTTGCATACACCATGTCTCAAGAACAGAATTTCTACTATGTGACACCAAAATAATAATAATAATAAAATAAAAAATTGAAAAAATCAGGATCTGGCTCAGGAGCTTAACAAGCTATGAAGCATGAATGCAGAACTAATTGCAGTAGTAATGGGTGCGCTTGGAATACCACATAGAAAACTGAAAGGTGCTAAAGGCAAAATTGTAATTCATACCAACATTGTAAATTTCCACACAATTGCCATCATTTACTCTATAAGAATTCTCCAAAAAGATCTTGAGTTGTAAGGAGAGTCTTGTTGACACCAGGAACAGAATTTTCATTGACTATGCCAATGGGAACACCAATTTCATAATAATAATGATAAATAGATATAAGCATTCAGTCAATACATTATAATGACTGAAACAATATACAGGAATAGATATGACTGTAACAGTAAGACAAGAATGAAAAAGAAGGGAAATAAAAATTACATCACTGTAAAGTGGCAATACCAAATTGCAAAACAGTTTATTTTGATTTTGCCACTTTACAGTGATGTCCTTTTTTGTATTCCCCACTTTTTTGTTATTTTAATTCCTGTTATAACATGTTCATTTTTGTTGCTAATTTTAGTTTGTGTACCCCTGCTAAAGTATTTTAGATATGACTGTGTAGGAATAAATATCCTCTGGCAATTGTGCCAATGACTGCGATTTGACCACCAATTCCAATGTACAAATCAGAATTTGCCTGAGAGAAGATGAAAAGTAGAATTCTTTGGGACTTTAAATTCAAAGGAATTGACCAATCAATGGCATGAGAGCAGATCTATTGAGTGTAAACAAAGGGAAGAAGATTTGGCAGATAATGCATATTGCCATGAAAGAGAAAATGAGAAAATATCTGGGTTTTGCCAATGAAGTGAACAAAAGGTCTAACAGAAATGTATCAATTCTACTCATCTTTATTGGAACACTTAGATTAGTTGCAAAGAGCCTTTATAAAAGACAATTAAAAATATGAGGAAGAATTGAAATAGTGAATTCTGGGCAATCTCTTCACAGATGAAGTGACTTGAAAAAACAGAAATGTGGTTCTACAGAAAAATGCTTAGAATACCATGGACCAAATATGAGCAAAAACGAAGTTCTAGAAACAATCACAACAAAAAGGACACTTATATTTAACATCAGGAAGAGATAGATAGTGAGGAAAGAGGACTTGGAAAATTTGATACTTATGGGACAGATTGAAGGTAAAATGGCCAGAGGAGAGCAATATACGAACTACCTGGTAAGCTTGAGCAAATGTATGGCAGAAAAGGGTCTTGGAAAAGATGGCAAAAAGAGAAAAGTTATTAAGAGCTACAAAGGACAGAAAATTGTGGAGAACCTTGATTGTCAAAGTCCTGAAAGGATGCAGCACATAGAAGAAGAAGAATCACAGATAGTGGTGGACTCCAAAACAAGGAAAGTGAGAAGAAAGGACTAACCATTAACTATGAGAAAGAATGTGTCATTAGCAAGAGTGGCAGCTAAAGAGGTGAACTTCAAATTGAAGATACCAGAATCAAGTAGGGATATATTTTAGAGGCAATGTAAAGTGCTATCCAAAGGTACAACAAAACAGCAAAAGTCCCTTTCAGAAACTAACCAAATACAGGAATATTTTGCCAGAAACAAAGAAAAGATTGCTGAAATGCCAAGTCATATCATCTAACATCTAAGCAATAAGAATAACATATAAGCTGAATAATTTCCTGATAGATGAATAAGAGACTTGAAGCAGCAGAAATATGGTTCTACAGAAGTATGCTGAGAATAACATGGACAAAACACACAAGCAACAAGGAAGTTCTATAGAAAATGGGAACCATACTGTCAGAAAGAGATGTTTGAAGTTTGTGGGACACATTATTATAAAAGAGGGCTTGAATAATTTAGCACTCACAGGACATTTTGAAGAAAGGTGAGAGTGAGGGAAATAGTAAATAACTTAGCTAATGTGTTTGAGCAGAGGGGGCACAGAGTAGAATAGTAAAGAGCCAAATATGGCTTAGAGCAAGAAAAACAGTTTGGGGGATCCATTATCATTTATGTACTGAAAGACACAACTCATAAAAAAGAAAAAATGACAGTATTTCTAAAATCAATCTGAATACTGAGAAGAGTGTTAGAGTTTCAAAGAGACTATCATTTGATCTTCAATTAAACCCACAAAAATCCTCTCTTATTTTACGTCATGTCCCCCAGAATGTGGCCAATTATGGCTCCCTACAGATTCCTAGCTTTATTTTATCTCAGTAGTATTTATTTTTTTCCACTGAACAATATTTTTGATTAACATGGAGATCATCAGCAAGAAATTTTCAAAAATGATAGAAAATTTCAGACCAGTTGGAATTGATTCAAGGATTTAATGTCTTGTAAATCAGTCAGCTTTCATGTATTTCTTTTCTTTTTAATTTGTTATCTCCCCTTTAGTGGAAAGGTTGCAGCTAAAAGCTACAAGCCCCATCAACATGATGTAGCAAGTTGTACTGGGTTTTACCAGTAGCAGGGAGGTCCTGATCTGACACACAAGTGTCAGTTTAATTTTGGAGTTGCTTTCTCCTAGACAGGTTGCTGACCAAAGCTAATGAGACCCATCAGCCTGGACTACTTGCAGCAAGTACTTTTTTATGTCTTATCAACCCTTTGCAGGTTATTTAAAATCAAAACTTATTTTGGATTGTAGGAATAATTCTTTTTTGCAAATGAATATTGCATTAACAATTTTTTGAGAATAACAATGATTTTTCCAGATTCAACTATTTAACCCAGAGCTGAGGGGAGAAGATGGATTCAAACCTTACCCATGGGTAGTTGCATGTAAGTAAGTGTAAAGGTAAACAAAAGTAAAAATGTTGTATCAATTACTTAATTTGTATGTTAAAACAAGTTAGGTGAAATGTTGTATTTTTTTTTTAATCCTTTCACTCCCAAGCAAGAGGGTAATGCCATTAGAATGCAGGGATTTACACAGAGTGAGAGTGAAAGAGAATGAGCAGACTGAAAATGGGGCAGATTGAGGAAAGGACAAAAAAAGGAACAGAGCTGAAGAGACAGAAAATGGCAATTGACATTGGATTTAAATTTTTGAAGATTGTAGTTATCAGGAAAGCAAGAAACAGAAAGGTAATGCTACAGGTTGGAAGTGCAAGAAAATGTTGGAGTAGAAGTGGTGGCTGCATCTTCAATGTAGATTTGATGGCAATCAACAAACATTTAAAGAAAACGGCCTTTCCTTTTGGAAGCTCTCATAATGAACAATACATGTTGTTGATATAGCTAAACACAACTAGTCACTTAGGGTTGGCATTGGTTAGTGAATTTAGTCTTGTTGACTAATACTATTAAGTTTGATAATTACTGGGTGCCCCATGCAAAAGTCAGCATCAAATAAGCCAACAAAGGTGAGTTAATCACACAGTAGTTGACATGTCATAAAATCAGCCACCCTCACTTATAAAGATTATAATTACAGATATAACTAATACACATATTTAAAAATGAGTTAAACTTATATATTAACTCTTATGTGAAAGTTATTTGCTAGTCTTGTGTGGTTGTGTGCCTATGCATTTGTTTTTACATACTGCAAATATATAATAAGCCATAAAGCTTTTATATCTGAATATATTGCACTCTATTTGAATGTTTCTTTTGTTTTTAATCATTTCACAATCAAGCTAGGCAATAAAGCCAATAAGATGTAAGGTGGTCACTGAA
>OZ038501.1:2107937-2147937 GCA_964036315.1 Acanthosepion esculentum
CCTAAAGAATAACATGTTGGGATGAGAAATTGCAGAGCCAAGTTCAAAATCCATTCATTACATTCACTTACATGGAAATACACTTAGGAAAGGTATGAATTTATTTTATACCCCCAGCTACGGATTAAAGAGTTGGAAATGTATCTGGAAAAATCATTCTTATTCTCAAAAATATGTTAATGCAATATTCACTCACAAAATTAATAATTACCAGTTTTAACCCATGAAAATTTCACCTTTTTCCTACTTTAAATTATGGATATATCTTAATTCTTCAGTTAAGGATTGATTAAGCACATGGAATGCTCTATGACAATAAAACATCTGTAAAGATTCCCATATTGCATCCTTAAATATTTGAGCTTGACAAAAAATATTAAATAACAATAATAAATATGAATGCTGGTTGTTATTTTAAGAAGTAAGGGGGTACAAATAAAGAGGTTTAAAATTGACAACTTTTCCCATTTCCCTGAAACAGCTGTTAAACATTTCTATTTTCCCTTCTTTCTCTAAATTTCTAACAGAAAACAAGGAGCATCTTTGATATGTCTATTGTCTTCTCATGGAATAATCCATTATTTATGAGGCATTAGCAGGAGATGGTAAGCACTTCTATCTTTCTTGCTTTTTTTCCCACTGAAACCAAGTAGCATCTTTGATACCTCTTGTTTTTTCCACATGATCAAAATGAAATAGTCCATTATTTATGTGGTATTGGCCAAGTGTAACAGTCGTGTGAACTAATGAAAGGACAAGCAGAATTATTATATGATTCTGACAATCCAAAATATGTTTTGGATTTAAACAACCCACAAGAGGTTGATAACCCATGAAGAAACAAATCAAATAATCAATCAGCAAGAATTTCTGGCTCAGAAAAGATACTTTCTCATCAATCACTGCACATCTTCCTAGTGTCACTTTGTCTCATAATTATAACACTTCACTTAAAACCCAAGATTCATTGCAGAACATAATAACTATTTGATAGATTTATATTTCAGGATCAAACCTGACTTTAAATGTGGTTCTAAGATGCAGTGATAACTATATAATGGCCACATAGTGTTGAAAAGACTTTTTGAAAATTTTTTTTTTTTATATCTGGTATTGTTTATGGTTTTGAGTTGTTAAACTTGACAACTGGAGATAAGTGCTTCTACTTGCCCAAAGATTACCAGGAACTGTTATCTAGTCATTGTTTTATCTTCTATTAGAAACCCACAAACTGGAATAATGCATTCTGATCTACATACCCAGGAGTAAGGGTTGGCTTTTAGCATGATCAGTGGTAATGCAAAATGCTGAAAACGGCAAAGTAAGGATCTAAAAAATACGCTCTTTTGAGAGAAAAAAAAATTCTTCTTCATATCAAGGCACACATACAAACTTTACACTCTGTCTTGTACTGAAATTTTTATCCTTGGATATTAAAATGTACTATTCAACCAAGTAACCAATGCAGTTTTGCCTGCCTCAACTCTTTTTGTGTTGCCAAGCATCACCTTCATGTTAGAAATCTTATTTCTTCTCAACACCAACAGACAACACTTTTCCTTTTTAAATTCAAAAATACATTCCCATAATCTAAAATTGGCAATGATGAATAAAAGCAACATATTAGAATTTATAAAGACAAAACCATAATAAACAAATAAATAGAAGGAGCAAGAAAAATTATTTTAAGCTAAATAGCTGAAAATAAGAAATTTTGGTGTCGTGTGAGAAGCATTTGACAGTACAAACCAAAATAGTTATGAATGCAAAATAATCTATGTAACGAAAATCAACATATTCTAAGTTGGAAGGGAAGCAATAATAAAAAACAAAATAGAAGAATTAATGATTATTACTGAGCATTGTGATTGGCTGAGCCAAAATTGGCTTAAGATGGCCATTGATTAAATTCGCATCACTAGAATCTATGATTAGAAAAATGTGAACATCATCTTGTTTGAGGGGACCAAATTTATTGACTCAGTACAGAAATAGATTTGAAAATCAGTGTTCAAGTGACTGGTTAACAATGGTTATCAGATAAAATGGCATCTCAATGTTTTGTTTTTTTATAGGGTTTCCTGAAAATCTATCCTTCTTTTACCTGACATTTTAAACACTTGTAATAGCACAATATTTAAACACAGCTTTTTTATATTTGAATTTCATGCTAACATCTTTTGTCAATCCTAAAAAAAGTAAATAGACATTTTGAAAGTAAACATGGCACTTATTGACAACTAAAATATATTTCTTTTGTATATCTTGTATATATAACACCTGCCTTCAATGAATTTATGGTTTTACCCAAGGAAGTATTTTTTCTCTCTCTTTTGAAGAAACTCCTAATTTGCCAAAATGTAAACAGTATATTATTCCTTTAAAGAAAAAGCACATATATGCAGGTAGACATATACAGATACAAGCTTATTCAAAGCATTTATCTTGGCATGTGATCATATACTTGTGTGTATGACATTCTTATCATTAAATATGATATTTGCATTATATGACAAGGTGATGTAGGCAAAAACATTTACATAATCAGGAAGATTTCTAAGGAGAAGCAAATATAGTTTTATTTCTTTGTCTGCAAAAAAAATTTCATAAGTCATTTGCACAATAAACTGAAGGTTGATTGTTCATTATATTATATACATATGTATTTGACGGGGTCTATTTTTTCTAACTGGAAAACAGCATGTAACCCAACTGAGAATTAATGGAATTTGAACGTATATATTTAAAAGCAACCATCAGCATAGTATTAATGCATTAATTTTGCAATTCTTCATTTGCATAATTATTTTTGCTTATAAAAGATTACAGTAGACATTGCCTTATAAATGAATATGCATTGTTGAAAATTCAACTGGTCATGGTGTGAATATTAATTAAAATGTGTCTTAAAAATGAAAAAAAATAAATAAAAAATAAATGATTTCTGTGAATATTAAAATGCTGCAAATAATTGATCTGGTGTCCTGAACATCAAGGTAGCTTTTGAAATCAAACATTATTGTTACCTGCAAAATTTAATTCTGAATATTAAATTGAAAATATTTCTTCAAATGCAATAAATGTTTAACAAACTTCATTTAGAATTTCTGTTTGCCTTACAGGAACTGAACACACATGCATATATATATATATATATATATATATATATATATATATGATGAAAATATGGTTTTAACTTATGCTATATTTATGGGTAAAAATGCTCAATATCAGTGATAGAGCATATGTAATATAAAAGTGGACACGGAAGTCAACACCAAGTGCCAACTGTCTGTTTCATGCTTGAATACAATCTTCTGGCCATGTCTGTTACATTTTGGCTCAACTATTTATATATGCTGATCAATGGGGAATTATGGGTAAAAGGTCTATTGTATTATCATAATGGTTATTGGATGGATGGTATTGGTTATATTTCAAATTATTCTAGAGAGGCTATTGAGTAGAAATAATTGTGGATCTGGATCTGGTTATTTGTAGGGCTAAAATGCAACACACATGGCCTGAGAATAAGAGAAAATTATTATACATGGTTAGAAAAAAGTGAGACATAATTTTTTATTAGAAATTTTATCATGCTAAAAAGAGAAAAAGCATTTTATGATTAAATTTTGCTCTTATCAAAATATTGGGCTTGATTACTGCAGTAAAAATTTTTGGCATTCATTGCAAAAGTGTCTCCATGTATAAGTTTTTCAATAACTCTAAGAGCTCTTTTTGACTTTTTTTTTACTCTTCAATCAAGTTCATCCCATGCTAATACTTGGGTGGGGGGTCACTTCAATCTTTTGAACTGTAGTGTGTGTTTGTGTGTGTATATATATATATATATATATATATATACACACACACACAAACAAGGTGTGTCAAAAATTATGGGAATTTGACTATAAAAAATTACCCTACTGTTTCAATAGTTTCCTTTGATGCAAACTCCTTGTTAGCCATGTGTTAGCTTACAAAGACATGCAACAAAAGTCCAAACTTTATTTCGTTCAAATATGCTGTTCAAATTCCCCTTTTTCCTTTTGAGAAGAAGCACTTCACAGACATACAAAAATATGCACAAACTTTTATTGAAAGATGGATTTTATCCATTTACTTGCTGTTCTTTTTCTTTTCACTATCCTCACTGGGACACATGGATTGAGCAAAGACTACGTGGTAGTTACTGCCCTCACGTGTTAAAATGTCAACAAGACAGAAACAGTATAATATTTGGGCATGGGATTATTCTTGTTGAAGTGATGAGCCCTTGACAAGTTCCAGGTTATGTTAAAATAATAGCTCGGATATACATTGGTTTTTGGGAAAGCAAACATAGAAGTATATTTCAAGAAGACACTTTAGGATAAAGATGATTTTTATGCCAGACAACATTTCATTACATTCATCAAAGAAAACTAAAAAAAAGAAAAGTTTATAGGAACAGGCAGCAATTTTCCAGTAAAGATGAATTTAGGCATGTTACAAAGCAAAAGATGTGTACCTATGTTCTATAGATTTTGAAAAAGCTTTTGCTAAAGTGTGACACAACTGTTGTAAGTGCTAGGTAACCATCACATATTTGAGAAGGATATTAGAATAATCCAGAACCTACACTGGCAGCAATTGCCTACATACAGATAGAAAATTAATTCATTAAATATACAAAACTAGAAAGAGGTGTAAGACAAGAATATGTTTTCTCACTAGATTTATTCAACCAGTACAGGAAAGCAATTCTGAGAGACTTAGATATCCTACCAGGATTCACTATTAGTGCCACAATCTTAACAACATAAGATATGAAGAAGATACAGTGTTGATAGCAGACCCAGAAAGAAAACTACAAGAACTCCTAGAGAAGGTAGTGAAGGAAAGTGAGAAGAAAGGACTAAACATCAATTGCAAGAAGACAGAATACATGGTTGTCAGTAAATGGATAGTGGCACTATGTTTAGGAGAGATTACAAAAAATGCAAAATTTATTGAAAGCTACACAGGACAATAAATCGTGGAGAGCCATGATTGCCAATGTCCTGAAGGGAGATGGCATATAGAAGAAGATTCAGGCTGTTCTGCAATCTATTTCATATAAGGAAATTCCAGAGCACAAAAATGAATGTATCAATGTTTTCTAAAACTTTAAGAACATAGAATATATGTTTTGCATTAACATTTATTTATATTAAGATGAAACTGTTTCTAAGTGTTTTTCATAACAATTGTCTTTGTAAACATTGCACTTGTCTTGCCATACTATAATTTTTTTAATTACAACAAAGTATTTTGGAATTTAAGTCAATAGCATGAAATCTGATAAAATTTATAAAACTGTTGCCACATTGTAAAAGTGAGATGTCCTAGTTTACCAAAATTTATCAATACTAGCAGGACCTGTGTAAATTATACAAATCTACTAATAATTATTTTAATGTTACACTCAGTACTTTTCAGCCAATGGCCATCCCAGATTGTTATAAGGAAAAGTGACGTAGTCTCTCTTTAAAATACTGAAGTATACTCAACAGGTTGTTAAGTCACTAAAAAAGTTTTAACTCCTCACTATAAACAACTGCCTTGATCTCAAATGACCTTCCTCCAATCCTTCTCTGAGTCACCCTATTTTTTGTCTCTCTACATCCCTTTTTCTATTTTACTTTTTATATGCCTTTCTCTTTCACTCTCAGATGCTCAACACAGTCTGGGTTTAATAGGATTTTTGATTAGAAGAATATCATCTGTTTTTATTTATATTACAAAATGATAATAATTATTAAAGAAAGATTTTAATTTACAAAGGTCATTTGTAGTTTAGAGTCAAATTGGTCCTCCACAGATCATTAGGTCATGGAACCTGATTTAACTCCTAACTACAAACAACTGCCTTTATCTAAAATGACCCCCTTTCAATCCCTCCCTGTGTTGCCCTTTCTTTTTGTCTCTCTGTACCCTTCTTTCTTTTCCACTGTATTATTTCCCTCTCTCTTTCTGTTTGCCTCTCAGTATGTGTGGCACCAAACATGAAACACACCCTACATAGGTACAAGTATATTAATACATAGATTATTTCACGTATCCTGCATATTAACAGTGTACATATTTCCATATCTCCTTCCATTATTTTTACCAGTAAAAATTAAATGTGGAAAATAAAACATAATATAGTGTAATAACATTGAAGTCTATTTGCTGACCTTAATTCTATAAAAAAACATCTTCTCTAAGCAATACAGAGCAATATATTCCTACAATTAGTAAAACCTTTTATTTTTCACTTTGATTCTTTATTTTTTGATAGCTATATGATTCTTTTCATTATTGCTAAGTTATCTTTTACTCATTTTATAAGTTACTAACCACACATCCAATAGGGTTCTGTATCGGTTTTCACTGGCTTGCAGATAAACTACAAACTGATATGAGTATTACACAAAACAATCTTCAATACTGAGGCAAACTAAGTTCTTTGGTTAGTGTGTTTCTGAAGATCTATCTTGAAGAATTTGTTGTTAATGCTTAATAAAGGTACTGAGCCATTTCAGGAGGCTCTAAAATTAGACAAATATTGCTTGTTTTTAATTTGGGAATGATTATCAACAATACAAACAAGAAATATTAAAGAAAAAAAGAAGAAAAAAATGAAAGAAAAACAAAAACCATTAAATCTTCAGATAAAGTTTTCCAGCTGTTTTATCTGATGTAGACATGTTTTTCTTTTCATTGACTTTTATTTCGGTATTTCAAATAGCAGCAATTTTTTTCTTTAGATCCGTGCTCAAAATATTCTTACTGCAAGCCTTAATGCACATTATCCACCATGATCTTTTTATTAGAATATTTTAGAAGTAACTCAGTAAAGTCATATGTGACATTATTAATTTAAAAATATCAGCTGGATGTGAAAAAATATTGTGTGAGAATTACAGAGAACTTGAATAAATCTGCTCAACAGGAAAAATTACTTTTAAAACTAGAAAAAGAGTATATTAATTTAATTCAATGATTCATTTTTATGACAATATTATACAGAAACCTTTATAAAAAAAATATGAATGGAGTAAGACGTTATTAAAGTAAAACTTTAATTTGTTTAAAAATAATTAAAGCAATTGTGAAAAAGCAAATTTCTGGGTAATCAACATTTGATTATCAAATACTAATGTTGTATTGTGTTTTTCTGTGACATGTGATCATCAATAAACTTCTGCTCATCTCTTACTTTACTATACACTTCATATCTCTTTTACTTACAATCTGCAAATCGGTATGATCCTATTTACCAATCCACTACAAATAAAAATAGTTGATTTTGTTAATATTTCAGTATTTATTTGGACTATCAACTCATATAGTTTATTCATAAGAAAGAAATATGAATAATATTTACTAATGAAAAGATAAGTATAACAAAAGTCAACTGAAGTTGTGTATAACATAAGAAATTATTTGTGTTAACTCAAGACTTTATTAAGGTTAAATTTCTAAGAGTATTAATTTAAAGAAAACTGACCCATCAGATAAAAATTAATATTATTCTTAATATAGTATTTCAGTTAATATATAATTATTAATTTAAACAAGATTAATTTTTAAAAATATTTCCATCTTGAAAACAAGATTTGTTGTAAGGATGATATGAATAAATATTAAAATATTAAAAAATTAACAATACGTTATGGTCTCTGAATTTCATGGCTGAAGAATTGTCATTCTTTATACTATTTACATTCAGACTATTGTCCATAACAAAAAGGTGCTTGTGGATTTGTGTTATCTTTAGAGAATTTTGAACTGGACCCTTTATTAAATTCAACAAGAGTAGATTGTTCTCATTCTGTTCAGACTGTGCTTATTTTGTACTGTTACTATTATTTGCCCTGTTTTGGGGGCAGATCAGGCTTAGGCCTGCTACTGGTAATATGTAACACCATACAACTTTCCACATGGATTGGTGGTTGGGGTCTACACCAGTTCCCTCAATAGCTTTTTTGCTGGTGAAGACGGTAGCATGTCACCTCATTGAAGAAACAAACAAAATCTGTTAAAGGGAGGATGAGCTTTACAGTAGCCAATGACACACACACACACAAGGCTTGGATGGGATTTCAAGCCTTGAATGGCAACCTTTCTAGAAATGGTGTCTTGATAAAAACACTTGGTGTACTTGACTACCATCAGTTAGGAATCAGGAATTGCATTTAAACTTGTAAAAACCTTGCATCAAATCATTATGAGAAGTCGTTTGTCGGGCAGTACCCACCTTGCTTTGTGTGAGATTAATCCTGGTCCTGCCTTAACAAAAAGCACAGCTATGTATGAATCTAAAATACTTTTGTGGGAGAAAGAAATTTTCACTGCATTTCTGCAGTGAATGAAAAGTTAAAAATCTATATAAAAAAAAGAAATCATAGAAAAGTTTTGTTTTATACATATATAATTTTATTTTAATTTGCCCCGAAAATTTCATTCTATGAAAATAGTGCTGACCTATATTTTTAATTTGGCTGTTCTTTTGGTGAACATTATTTTTGCCAGTAATTTAAAATTAAATTCATAATATTATATATATGCAGAAATATAGTTTTAAAGTGTGCTATATTTATGGGATAAAGTGCTCAATAATATCAGAGATAGAGCGTATATAAATATAAATATAAAAGTGAACATTGAAGTCAACACTCAGAGGCGATGGGCCGTTTCATGCTAGATGCAATCATCAGGCTGTGATGATTGGGTCTAGCATGAAACAGCCTATAGTCTCTGAGTGTTGACTTTAATATTATATATATATATATATATGATGGCTCATTGAAGAACAAAATGCAGAAAGAACTACATGAAGTGTTTTATACTGCAAATGGTCTTTTTCAGATGAATAAATAATCTTTTTTACTGTGGAATCATATCAGAAGAGAACAAATATCAGTTAAAGTTATGCATCAAGAGAATTGCTGAAGATGCAGGGAGGGACACTTAACTTTATCTTCAGTATTTTCCTTCAATGTATAACTATAGCAGACGTTGGTCATATTTAATTCCCCCTCTACATGTAGATGATTCCATCATTTAAATAAAAATAAGCTTGAAGAAGACCTTTCAAAAGATGAATCACATCAATTAGGATTAAACAAAGGGTTCAGTTCAAAGTCCCCTGAAGGTTAACCAGATTGACAAGCACCTGATATATAGGACACAACAACCAAAACAGTGTAACAACAAAGATGACCACAATAATTAGCATCTAAATGTTTTCAATAATAACTCCTCATCCCAGAAATTCAGACAAGATTTTTTCTATCTATCATTCAATTACCCACCATTAAGCTTATATATATATGTGTGTGTGTGTGTGTGTGTTGAAGAAGTAGATAGGTTCACCAATCGCCCAGCTCACACTCCTTCCCCATCTACTGAACAAAGGGTTATCATTGATTTCCTGTTTAGGAAAAGATTTCTAGTTCCTTCTAAAGTCTTCTTATTCTCTTTCACTCCCAGTAACCCCTTGTGTCTTAGTGGTAGAATGAAATGATTAAAAAAAAAAACTGTTATTTCAAGTTTTGATATAAAGTATTTCACTATCCCCCAAATTATTCAAATTAGTATTCCCACCATCATGGTTTTATATTGCAACATATGGTTAATATGTTTTCAGTCCTTCCTTATGTCTGTGTTGCATCCTGTTGGTAGATGTGTTTTTGCTTCTCCATTTTTGCACAAGATTTTCTTCACATAACTATAAGAATCCACTGCTTTATTTTACTAGTTTATATACACACATATATATATATATATATTTTTAATTCAGTTCCCCATATGCGTGGTAGTAAAGCCACTGAGACACAAGGGGTTACTAGTTGTGGAAGAGTTAGAAAGAGAAACATTGCTAAGGAGCAAGAACAAAAGAAAAGTAATTAGGAAAACGGTAGATAGCAATTAATATTGCATTTAAATTTTTGCAGATTAAATTTGACTGGAAAGAAGGAGCCAGAAGGTAGTTCCAAAAGCATGAAGAGAAAAGAAATTCTGTTAGATTTAAATAAAATACTAGATGACACTAAAAGTCTATAGTATATAGCATCTAACTGAAAAAGGGTGATGAATAAGTCGTTCCAAGTGGATAAAAGCAACCAAGATAAGGATGCTCGTCTGAATATTTCATGAAATAAGGAATGCATGATTATTTCCAGAGAAAGGGAATCAGTGCAAAATAAATAGACACTATAAATGTTATTTCAAATAAAATGTTGACTGTTTATATGTGCACCATAAAAGAAAATATGCACAGAGAAACTGCACATTAAATAATCAGATTTGCATTTGAGAAAAAAAGTCACTTGTGTGTTGTGCGCAAATGCACACACTATCATTGCATCACTCTCCATAGGTTTAGAGAAAAGTTTCAAAGAACGAACAAAATCCACTGTCACATTGTGTTCACAGATTCACTCACTCATGAAGGGTTGGGGGAATTGAGCAGATAAGAGAAACACCAACAGATTGAGAAGAAGCAGCAATCAAGAAACAAAGAAAAATTATAAAAGAAATATGTGTTTCAAAAGAGAGAGAGAAAGAATAAAAGAAGTCAGAAAAAAACCGTTTCAAATATCAAAATCAAAAAGAAAAGGAGTCATTCTATTCAAATTTTTTCTTGTTTAAAGTTTTTCAGTGTAAGAAAAATATACAGAAAACTAGATTTCTTCAGAAGTGATTGTAAAATAAGAAGTGTTTCCAAAGATTAACCAATACAGAGGCATCAAGGGGTGTTGAAAAGTTTTAGGCCTGAAAAAATTAATCTAAGAAAATGAACAGATCTAAATTTTTGAGAATTCCTTCCAGATCAGGCTGATAAAGCTTTCACACTTTTGTTTTTATATATTTGTGTAACATTATTTAATCAGGAGGTCCTACATGACCAAGTTGGTCTAAGACACATCAGATCTAATGACAGTTTCCCGTAGGGGAAGCTGGTTCAAATCCTGCCAGAGGGCACATATTTTCTAACAATATTTCTTGAATATTCAGACCAGTAGATGTAAAAAATAAATGTACTGTTTAATGAATAAATAAAAATAGAACATCATTCAAACAGGTAAATCCATTTAAAATAACATTTAAACAAATAAAAAATATGTCACATTTAATCAATTTCCAAAAAAATATGTGTGTGTGTGTGTATGTGTGTGTGTGTGTGTGTGTGTGTGTGAAGAAGAAACAAAATGAATTTGTGGATTTTGTATTTTTTTGTAATTTTCTTCTTTGGATTTTTTAGACTTTGCATTTTGCAGGAAATAATTCAGGTATTGGAGGAGCATGAAGGTATTTTCAATGTATTTTCTCTCATTTGGGCAAGAGCTGGGGTCTGTTTAAGAGCCCTTAGAATCTGCAGTCCCCAATTCTTTCCTAATGTATATGGTGTGTATGTATGTGTATATTTATATATATAAAAGTGAACATTGAAGCCAACACGCAGAGGCGACAGGCTGTTTCATGCTGGACGCAATCATCAGGCCGTTTCATGCTGATTATGTCCAGCATGAAACAGACTGTCGCCTCTGAGTGTTGACTTCAATGTTCACTTTTATATTTATATTTACATACACACTATCCCTGATATTGAGCACTTTATCCCATAAATATAGCACACCTTAAAACTATATTTCTTCATATATATATATATATATATCGAAACAGAAATGGCTATCATATATATATATATATATATATATGGTTGTGTGTGTACATGCATATGTATGCACAGGTATATATATTAAGAAATAGTTGTATGTATCTATGTATATATATGTACAAGTATAAATTAAAATGTAAAAGGCTCTATAATGTGTATATGTGTGTGTGTATGTATGCATGCTCAGGTATATATCAGTGGGCATGTATATGTGTTTGTGTCTAGGTGGGTGTGTATGTATGTACACACACCACATATATATATATATATATATATATAAAAAACTAAAAACTCTCCCAGATTTAAAATTCAAAACCAAATGACTGTAATACAGATGTAGATGAAAGAAACAAATTGGCAGACACTCTCTTGGGTCTGTACTTTGGGAGGTGATAAGAGATGATTTATGATTCTCAGAGATCTCAAGGCATTTTTCATCACACACAGTTTTGTCTTTTTTTTTATACTAACTTGATGAAGCCAAAGAGAGCATAGGTACTTCACAAAACACGTTAATAAATTTTCCACTTTGTCTGATCATCTTCATCTTTGTTTCTGAAACTATTATACATCCTACAAAAATGCACACACACACACAGAGACACACATTCAATAACATTAACTATGAACACAGCCACAATGTGCTGACTGTGTTTGGGAAATAAAACATTAATATAACTTCAGATACATACATAAAAAGCCCACATATTCAGTTAAAAAAAGAATAAATAAATAGACAAATTGATAATGGCTAAAACAATAGCCAAAAGCATTTGGATATGCAAAGCTTTTGGATAGTTATTACACACTTTATGTCCAGAAAAGGAAACACTTATACAAACACAAGAAAAACTAAATAAAAAGCTTAATTGCAGTACTTTGTCAGTAGTCTTCAATGAAACTTGTATAAAAGAGGAATTGCTGCCCAAATACACACTATATATATATATATATATATATATATATATATACACACCTCCTAGAGAACCATATGTTTTTTTTGAACAAGTTCTGTTTCCAACTGAAAGCAGCAACTGACAAAAAGTATTTGGAGTTAGTTAAAACAGAGTAAAATATTCCATCAAAATGATACTAGGTGACATGTTTCTTTAGTGAACAGTCAAATATTGTTGGAGTTAAACTTGTAAGTTTGCACTTATCTGGTGTATTCCAAATAAATTGCACTTTCAGATTACATTTTGCTCTAGTTTTGACAGGAATGATGGCAACAAAAAAAAATTTGAAAGGATGGAATTATGAAGTTAACTGAATGATTGAAGATAATGGAACATGTTGGTTTCAATTCCTGCTGGAATGACTGAAAAACAATTTCTACTCCCCAGTTTATAGGCAGAAGTACACAAATGTGTGCTACGATTTCTTCCTAACCAATAAAATAGGTCAGTTTTTGGTCTCATCTGACCCAGTCAAAATCTGTCTTGTCTTGAATTCAGAACATTCAGTCTGCTTATCCAAACTTGCTTTTGGTGTAAACCCCAATTCTTAGTTTGTGAACTTTTTGTCTTATTACTGTTAATTTGCCTTGCATATATTGTTTTCTTGTTTTATATTATTTTTTGCCAAGTTCTTTTCTTTTCCTCATCATTGCTTATTGCAAACTTTGTCAATCCCATTTGGTGAACAGTTCTCATTTATTTAACATTGTTAATGATGAAAAGAAAATAAAAAAACTATGAGCACCAAATACATAATTATAAAAAAAATCAAAAATATTGTGCCATGGATTTTATGCAGATGTAAAATGGCCATTTCAAAATTCAAAGCACTGGCCTTTCATCATTTCATTTGAAAATTATTGAATCTCTTTTCATTTCTAGATGCCAACCATCTCTTTATAAGCAAAAATAGCTTTTCTCTATTCATGAAAACTTCTTCTTTATGCCATGTCCCTTCAGAACATTGCAATCAATGTTGGTAATTTTTTCGCAAAAATGTATTGCTGGTATCTTTAATACAAAAATGTACTTTTATACTTTCAAAGTATTTTTTTTTTTTTTTTTGGGGGAGGGTCACTAGTTGCCTATAACTGGGACCCTAACAGGTGCTACCACCCAGGGTCAGTGTGGACCTGGAAACAACAGCAATTAAGAGGTGGTTCCATGCTCCTCAAAACCTCCAATCTCCTGATCAGAGTCATTGCTGCCAGATGTAGTTTATCATCATACACAGGACTACATATTAAAGGTAGGAGAGGAAGAAAAAAGCAGCAAGGAACTTATCTATCAAACTTGACTGAATGGATGACAGAATAAAGAGAGATGGTAAACTCTCAAACATTGCTTATAGCTACAAAGGAAAGGAAATTGTGGAGAGCAATGACCAAATATGTGTTGAAGGGAAACATGGAATTATTTAAGTATACTAGTCCAATAGCTTTGTAAAATTTCAGAGGTTGATTTCATACTGTATTGATATTTCAAACAGCTCGTTTCTAAATTGATAAAAAAAAAAAATCATTATTTTTCAATTCTGACAAGTGCCGCAGACTAAGGGAGGTCTAAAGAATGCTAATGTAGAAAAATTTCTGAAAAAAAATTTAAGATTGGACCATTCTATTTAAGTAGTCCCAAATATGTTGTATATAACATATGAAGAAAAGTATCATCTTCTTCTATGTGACGTGTCTCTTCAGCACATAGGCAATCAAGGCTCTCCATAACTTTCTGTCCATTGTAGCTCTTAATAAATTTTGTCTTTTTGCTATCTCTCCCAGAACCTGTTCTGCCATCCATTCACTCAAGCTCACTAGGTAGATTATAAGTTGTTTTCCTCTGATCCTATTACTTCAGTCAGTCCTGTGAGTATCAAATTTTCCAATCGCTCTTTCCCGATTATATGCATCCTAGAAATTTCAACTGTTTCTTCCTGATGTTAAGTCTAAGTTTCATTTTTGTTTCCCTTTTTCTAAAAAGTCTTGTCATTGCTCACATGTTCACCTTACGGTATTCCCTGCATCTTTTTATAGACTACATTTTCTTTATTTCGAGTCTCTTCATCTGTGAGGAGACAGTCCCGCATTTACTGCCATATAGGTGGATTGATATTAATTAATAGTTCAGTACTCATTTTCTTTGTATCTAACATTTTTTTCTATTTCTTAATACTTTGCTTAGCTTTTGGAAGACAAATCTCAATGCATCTTCAAATTTCAATGTGGCCCTTTTCATCCTTCCCTGATATTAAATTGTTTTACTAGTTTGATTTCGGTATCTCCAATTTGTAATTGAAATCATTGAATCTCTTTTCCTTTGTAGTTTGCCAGCAATCTCTCTGAAAGTAAAAAGATTTGACCTAAACAATAAAACTAACTGGTATTATATAAGTTAGTCTACAATCACTCTTTCCTGTATTTTTTTTTTACAAGATTACTTATAGAACATTTTACCTCATCTCATTACATTGTTTTATCTTTTAAATTTATCAACAATTCTCTTTGATGGTAATTTTCAACATGTCACAACTTCAAGTTTTGTACCACCAAAAAGGGTTAAAAAACATTCCCTTAACTGAAATGCAAGCTTACAAGCAAGTATCTTTTTATTCACCAGCTTCTCTTTGTCATTTTAAATCTATTTATAGATAAATATTTCAAACAAACGGCACTGTTTCCAATACTTGCTTTAAAGTGAAAATAAATATCCATAGGAAGAAAAAAAACTATGTTTCTATGTGTTCAGTTAATAACTCCCAGTTGGTATTAATGCCTATAACATATGACAGGTAACACCCTTCTCTTCTCTTTTTGGATTTATAAAAATAATACTGGAAACAAATTAAAAAATAAAACTAATAAATAAATAAATAAAAAGAGATTAATAATTAAAGATATTCAAATCCAGTAGATTGTTGGATCAGAATAAAAAAAAACTCTTACCAAAATGTAAAAAGATGCTCACCCCTACCAACTCATGAAAATGTGGCTAAAGAAAGCGAGGTTGGTGTTGCTACACAAAAAAAAAACTCACAGAGAATGTCACTTAGTCAATTAGTGCAAAGCGAAGAGTTGAGTGATAAATGCTTTTGATTGGAAATGAAATCCATGAAAATTACGGAAGTGCTTCATTTTTAATTTCTAAAAATGCAGTTTGGACTTTGTCTTAAAGAAGAGTATGCCTGACATTAGTTTGATCTCGCAAGATCTACACATTGAGGATTCCAATAGAATTTGTCAGATCAAGCAATGGAAAAATTTTACACGTCACAACAGCAAAGATGCGGCGGCAAAAAGGTGGCACCGGCACAAAGAGATGATGGGATTTGACCATTCTGATCTGTAGAAGCACTGATTAATCCATTCAAAAATATCCAACCACCAATCAAATGGAGAAAAAAAAAAAAAGAACAAAAAGAGTTGCAAAGTGAAAATTAAAAGAATATAACATAAAGAGATGAACTGTCAACAGTATTCAGCATCTGGGTGAATTGGAGAGAGAGAGAGAATGTGAAATAGAAAGATAGAGAGAGTAAATTGGATGAGGAGGAGGAGAGGGAGAGAGATGAGGTGAAATAAAAAGAAAGAGAAGGTGAATTGAAGATGGAGAGAGGAGGCGAAATACGAAGAGAGAGGAGGTAAATTGGAGAGGAAGTGAAATAGAGAGAGAAGTTGAATTGGACTGAGAGAGAGGAGGTGAAATAGAAAGAGAGAGAAGATGAATTGGAAAGGGAGAAAGAGAGGAGGTAAAATAGAAAGAGACAGGTAAATTGGAGAGAGATAGGAGGTGAAAGAGAAAGAAGGTGAAAGGGAGAGAAGATGAATTGGAAATATAGTGGAAAAGAATAGAAAGAAAGAGAAGGTGAATTGGAAAGAGAGGGAAGGTGAATAGGAAAGAGAGGGAAGGTGAATTGGAAAGAGAGGGAAGGTGAATTGGAAAGAGAGGGAAGGTGAATTGGAAAGAGAGGGAAGGTGAATTGGAAAGAGAGAGAGAAGGTGAAACGGATATAGAAATGTGAAATAGAAAGACAGAGAAGAATCCAATAGAAAGTATAAGACTGAAAGAGAAAGTAGATGGTGAAAAACAATGGAATAAAGACAGAAATAATGAGGGAAAAAGAGAGAGAGAGTTAATCAAATGAAAATAGATGGAGATCACAAAGAGGAGAGAAAAAGAAAGGAATTTAAAGTGAAAGAAATTGACAGAATGAAAGGGAGTTGGAATATTGCACACCAACAAGATTGCAGAATGCAACAAGGGGTGATCATTGGCCAGTTGGTAAAAAGCTTGGCAAGGTCTTATTGCATGTTTACAACTGCAAACAATGATATACAATAAAATCAGATGGATAGATATATATCTACATATCTATATATATCTACAGTAATATGTTAAACATATCCATATACATGCATGTCTGTAAATACATTTATGAATACTTTTCATAATTCTCTGCAAATCCATTTTTATATATTATGATATATTTCAGCAACATGTTTTTCTTCAAACAAGTTTTATTCAATAAGATTAACCCAGACTTCCTTGTAGCAGATATGAAATAAACCCACGGAAATTGTTAATATTAATATCATTTTTCTATAGAAAATGAAGTAAACATAAATAAAATGAATACAAGACTTTAGTCGTATTTCCCTATGCATGCATCATCATATGTAAAAATGTGCATCATTTTTAACAGCCTTTTGGAAATTTCTCTTTTCCCTGAGAAATGTAGCACAGAATGGCTTCCTTTGAACTTTCTAGCAACATCAATGAAAACAATGCATAGACACCAAATTCCTGTCCCTCCAATAACAACTTAGCATTGGTTAAAGCAGAGTTTAAAACACATTCACACATTGACTCTGTAAGTACAGCCATATAAATCTAAAAACTAATTCAAAATACATAAGAAAACAAAGAAAAAAGAATTCTTTTAGTTCTCAGATGACATCAAGTGTATAGAGTTGAATAAATAAATGTAGATACAGTGCTAATATTCCAGTCACCACTTTTAGTCTTAAAAAGTAACATGGCGGAACTTGAAATTCTATGACCATCTGATTAGTTTTGTTTATATTTTGTTTCTTGTGTCATACTATCTGGAATTTAATAATTATAGGAGGTAATGTGAAAAGATTTTTTTCAGTGGCATGTCAAAAATACATGCAAAAAGAGAATGAATATATATGTGTGTGTGTGTGTGTGTGTGTGTGTATTTTTTAACAAAAATTTTATACCACAAAATTTCTCTATTGTTTAAAAAAATGACAGAGTGCATTCTTTTTCTTTAAAAAGAACCTTTTTTGTTCAATGCTTCTTCAGAAAGATTTGCTGGAAAAAAAATACAGAAAAATAATCATAAATGGCAAAACTGGAAAAAATGCATTGGCATGTAAATAAGGAGCTACAATTAAACAAGTTGATTACTAAAACAATAAATTGATGTAAATAACCTCCAAGTGTATAGAAAGAGAAAAAAACATATTATACTCACCACCTACACATGAGACAAGGAGAATGAAGAAAGTTCTCCTTCTGCTTGCACAAAGTCTGTTGATGAAGCTTGATATAAACAGCTTCTAAAAAACGTAAATGTTTAGCTGACTGAGCTTTGTGCTTCATCAGAATATTTCAAAGCACAACCCGGGTTGTTCACCAAATGTAGGTCAATTGCTGACTCGCAAACTGACTGAGTCAAGTGAATACTTTTTTATATGAGTAGGTACAAGTTGTACAATCTGGGTTGATTTATTGTTTTAGTACTAAATTTTTTTTTCCAACAAAACTTTTTGAAGAAGTGTTGGATGAAAAAGGTTCCTTTTAAAGAAAAAGATTGTTCCCACCATTTTTGAAACAATACAAGTATGTATATATATATATATATATATATATATATATATATATATATATATGTGTAAGCAAATATATGGATGTAGATCCGACAGTATGAGGAAAAATATGAAAAAAACAAGATCCGAATATGCAAGTTTACTGTTTTAATGTTTCAATGTCGATGTCAGACGTTTCAGTCTAGTAGACCTTCTTCAGGACATAGTTATTAAAACATAATTAAATGATATTCAAGTCAACATAAAAAGACGATAGACATTAGAATATTTAGTTTTGATTATTCTTATGTCTATCATCTTTTTATGTTGACTTGAATATCATTTAATTATGTTTTAATAACTTTGTCCTGAAGAAGGTCTACTAGACCGAAACGTCTGACGTCAACATTGAAACATTAAAACAGTAAACTTGCATATTCGGATTTTGTTTTTGTTTTTTTCATATTTTTCCTCACATATATATATATATATATATATATATATATATATATATATATATATATATATATATATATATATATATTGGGCAGCAATTATTTGTTTGTACAAGTTTCATTAAAAATGAGTGAATGTTCTATTTTGATTACTATTTATTCTTTCAACATTTCTAATAATTGTTCTGATTTCTCATAGCAATGGAGGGGAGATCAGAAAAATTATTAGACGTGTTGAAAGGATAAATAAAAAATAACCCCAAATAGAGCTTTCAATAGATTTTAAGGATATGTGTGTGTGTGTGTGTGTGTGTGTGTGAGTTTTCCTTCATGTCTATAAGAGTGCTCAATATTAAAAGAGCTTTTATATGCATGAAAAATAATAACAGATTTTATTTAACTACCGTTTACCACCTGTTTCATGCAATGCAGTTTTTCAAAATGGACATTTGTTTATCTTGAACACTCCAGAAATCTATTGTTCTTTACATAGTGTCAACATGTTAACAATTTGAAATAATTTAATCCTTTTTGTTTATTAAACTATTAATGTTCACTTTCTCCTCCATACACAAATTGCAATTTCTGCCCCTGTTTCTCTTTATCTTTTTTTTTTTAATTATACACCATTGTATTGACACTATTTTCTCTTTCATTTTTACTTCCTATGTATATTTTGATATGGTGTTAGTTTTATACCTTTCACATTTCAATGTTAGCAAATGTTTTGCATATCTTCCTTTAAATTCTTTCCCAGTTGCTCCAACCTGAATCTTTCCTTTCTTGTTACTTTTGCTGTATATTATGTTTTTCTCTCTGTCTTTTTATTGTAGTGAACATTTGGTTTAATTTCTACAATTACATTTTTTTTAGTGTTTTTGTAATGTTGCTATTATTTTTTTGTTTTTTTCTCAAGGCTATCCATGCAAATATGACTAATTTTTATGGTGTCTCTATTAAAGATTTTGTTTAATTTGTGTTATTTATGAAAATGTTTATTTATATCTTAAAAAATAATTCCTATATTTGTATGAACATTCTTTTTGTATATATTTTGAGTATATTTCTTATTAAGGATGGTGGATTTTGATATGACAGCATCTTTATATATGAGACATTCATTTTCTTTTTATATGGTTTGTTTTTATTTTTCTCTAAGTTCAATGTTATATCTAAAAAGTTCATTTTTTTAGTTTCATTTTTATATTTATTTCAAATCCAAATATGCTTAATTTTTTAATTATTGCTCTCTTTAGTCAATCTAAATTATGAAAATTCATAACTTTTTTACAGTTATTAATCCTTTATCTCTATACAGATCTATGTTTCTTTTCTCTATTATTTCAGATAATATTTTAATATATAAATTCTAATTAATTCATAGGTTTCTGATCCATCATAAGAACCTGTTGTAACACACACACACACACACACATATATATATATATATATATATATATATTTCTCAAATGGCAAGCTTCAGGAAAAAGCTGCCAAAAATAAAATTCAGAATAAGATTAAAAATTTGTGGACATAGTTGAAAGTAGGAACACAAGATATAAAAACTGAATCTTCAATCAATATTGATTTTAATATATTAAAAAAATTCAAGATTGTCCCTCCCTGCAAACAGATAAATATGAGGCTTTGCAACAGGTTGTATTCAGTCAATTCAAACGTGTAATCTAATTTATAAAACTGTATGCCAAGACGGTCTCTTCACTCAAAGAGGAGAGCAAAGCAGCTAAAGATAAAAAAAATCTCACCTACCAACAACTGAGACTATATGCCAGCTTCTCTATATCCAAATGTTTGTACTTCTTTTTCTCCTATAAACTGTGAGTATTGACATTTACTAAATTCTATAAACTTTTTTTATATGAGATAAATCTCCATTTCTCTGATCATTTCAAATAACAAAACTGCAAAAAGATGCAGCCTTTAAAATCAACTGAAACATGACTTTGCATACAAAAACTTTATTGTAAAAATATAAACTGCAGTTTTGAATTTTACCACAATTACTCAAAGTTTATTTACTATATTAGTTGTGACTATGACTAGTTACCAGTGTCACAATACTAATGATCTCTTATTTTAGGGAAATTTTTTAATTAGTTTACCTTGATCTACTTAATTACTTTCTTAAATGAATGCCTGGGTCAAGATTTTTTTATAATTATAAGCAATAATCCTATTATAATTGTGCTTGTCCCTCCCTTAGCTCTCATGATGGCTAATACCTAAAAAATAATGGATAATGGATTATTCTGTTTTCATTTCATGGAAAAAGGGAGAAGATACTACTTGGTTTCAGTTAGAAAATGAAAAGAAAGAAAGATGGGAAGTTAGAAGTGGAGAGAGAGAGAGAATCAGATTAAGCTGATAAAAACAGATACTACACTTTGATCTTAGTAAAAAGGCCCAAGAAGCGATTATATTATTCAGCATGCCCACGTTGCTACTAAATGTGACACAAGGTCAAACTTTAGAGTGGGTCTAACGGCAATACCGTGGATAAATTTCCCAAGCTCCTTGGCACTTATTCACCCCCACCAAGGAGAGGCACTGACTGGTGGAAAGACCCCTGGGGTTTGGGCTTGAAATTTTTTACCCCCTCCCAGCCTCCAATAAGGCCAAGAAGTGATGGTGACAGCTAAACTGCACCATTTTTCAGACACATAATATCGAACGACGGAAACTGAGTAAGCCAATTACCAAAAATCTAGTTATCGTAATAAAATAATATTGTGTGCTGAATTATTTTAAAATTATTATTACGAGAAATGTTCATAAGACGTTGGTTTGGCTATAAAGAAAGAAGGGAAGATAGAAGTGTTTAACAGCTCGTAAATAATGAACAAGTCCATTTTCTTTGTAGAGAAAAACAAAAATCATACACTACTTGGTTTCAGTGAGAAAATGAATGGAAGAAAGAAGTGAGGACAGAAGTTTGAGTGAAATGGAAAAAGTTGTCAATTTCAAATCTTTTCACTTGTACGTCTTCTTAAAAGAATGACCAGCATTTATATTTATGATTGTTATTTCATTAAAGTTGTTAAGCTCAAATATGTAACAATGCTATAGGGGAATTTCAACATCTTATTATTGTTATAGAACTTGCCATGATCTTATTCAATCATTAACTGAAAAAGTAAGATTTATCTAAAAGATCAAATAGGAAAACCGTGAAATTTTCGCAGGTTTTTCTAGACCATATAAATCCAAGAAAGTATGAATAACTGAAAAAATGAGACTGTGCTATATCAAATTTTATCATGCATGCAAATCAATATTTCCACAATATAACTGACATTAACCAAACAATATTGGTCAAATTTTCAGGATGTACTTATATTTGTATGATAAATATACCAGATGGATCTCTTGAAATATTTATAATAATTTTCTGGTCATATGAGATTTTATTATACAACTCAAGTGTTATTCATTATATTTTAAATAAATACTTGTAATAGTATAGTTATTGATATTTATCTTTAATGTGGGTATTTAAAGTTTGTCATGGGTCATAAGAAAGATATGGCTTCAAAAGAGAAACAAGTTAGTATTGCAGTTATACAGAGTGACAAAAGATGCAGAATATTAAGAACATCGGCTAAAAACATGGAAAAAAAACAAAGTACCATCTTTAAGTAAAAATCAAAAAGAGAAACTTGTTAGTTGATTGACGTAGACGATGGAAAGAGATTTCCCCATAATAATTTTTAGTGATGAATGTAGAGCTATATTGGATGGATGACTGGTCTAGAGGTTGTGTCCCTCATGAAAATAATTAAAAAACAAATGATTTAGACAACAACAGAGGGGTAGTAATGTTTTGGTCTTGTATTGTAGGCAGTAAAATCAATGTTAATGATGGTATCAAGATAAATGCAGAGAATTATTGTAAATTATTGGACAAGATACTTTTTGAGTGATACAGATCATAGTTCAAAAGCTTGCAGCTAAAAGGTATATTCATGCAAAACAATGATCCTTCTGTAAAGCTGACCTTGCAAAAATGATTTCAAAGATTCCATATTAATAAAATGGCTCCCAGTCGCTTCAGATATTGATCTAACAGAAAACTTGTAGTTCATCATGAAAAGAGATGTCTATGAGAATCAAAGAAATATTATTAGAAAGTTTTCACACATTTGTCTTTAAATATTTTATCACTTATAACTATCATACTCTGTTCTTTGAAAGATTCAGTTTTTCACCTGTCTTCATAAACATCTTGAAACAATCCAGCATTGTCATAAAAACCTACCACCTAGTATTGTTAGTGCAATGAAATGTTACATTACAGATGAGAAATATATAAATACATTTGGTGTATTATATACAGATATATATGAACATGGACAAACTTGTATATATGAGAACGAATCATAAAGTATCATGAATGGTATAATACAAAGAAAACTACAACATATACCAATTTAGGATTTAATCTCTTTTGAAGTAGTCCCCTTCTGAAGCCACACACTTTATCTAGTGTTGTTTCCATTGATGGAAGCAATTCTAGAACTCCTGTTTTGGGATAGTGAACAGTTGCAGTCTCTTGGATTTCCTCAACATCTTGAAATTTTATTCCTTTCATGTGGAATTTAATTTTTGGAAAGAGGAAAAGTCACATGGGATGAGATCTGGAGAATATGGTAGTTGTTGGAGCTGGGTAATGTTGCCCTTGGCCAAAAGCCACTTCACAAGCTGCACTGGATGCATGCGATTCTGTGCTTTTCTTACAAAAAGCATCCTACAACAAACCACAACGCATCACTGTAAAACTCCTTGTTTACTTTCTGATCAGGTGGAGCATACTCATGATGAACACTTGGAGTCAAAGAAAATTGGTAACAGTGTTTTCACATTGCTTCAACTCGTTCATGCTTTCTTTAGTCTCAGAGAGGTTGGGGTTTTCAATTGTGAAAACTGAGTCTTGTTTTTAGGATCATAGCTACAGACCCACAATTCATGACCTGTTATGAATGTTTTTAAAAGGCTTTCTGTGGTGTGCTAAGATGACCAGACTTTACAAACATTCCTTCCAAGTGCTGTGCTACAAACAGCAAAGGTGAGTGGGGATTTTATAATCTAGTGTGTATGCGCAACAGAGTTCAAAGGTCAGTCTGTGCCAAGTGGCTTCACTCTGCAGACTTTAGCTCCATTACCAACAGTTCTTTTTGATCAAACCGCTTACATAAAAGTTATCAACGAAGAATTATCAATGAAGGTACTTTCCTCTCCATTTGTTTGCTCAATCAATTGCTCCATCAACTCATCAAAAATATTCCTCACTGCTTTTCTTATCTTGCCTTTGATGGGCACTGTTCAAATATTCAAGCCTTCTTTGCAGCTATTTCATCTGTCTCTTAACAAGCAGTACAGGTTTCAGTTGGCCTGAGCCACTGCTAAGTCCTAGCTACCATTACTCATGGGATCAGTGAGGCACTAAACAGCAAATTTATCTCAAGGACCATAGCTTCAGATATTTCAAAGGCCTTTGACAAGGTATGGCACAAAGAGTTGCTGCTCAAGTCCTCTAGCTATGGAATTACTGAAAGAGTCTTTAATAATAAAGTCCTTCATAACAAGTAGGTTCCTGAAGGTAGTTGTTAATGGTCAGTCCTCTGAGGTGCTAGCAATCAATACAGATGTTCCATTAGGGTCACTCTTTGGACCAACCTTCTTTTTACTTGACATAAATGATCTGCCTAAGACTATACTCCAAACATTTGTGAATATCTATGCTGATGATACAACAGTCTATGGCTGCACCTCCAAAACTCTAGATGACCAGCAATTGGCAGCTGATCTCTCCTCTGACATAGCTCTAACATCTCAGTGGGGGGGGGGGCTGGCTGGTTACATTCAATGTCTCAAAAACCAAACTGATTGGACCCTGAACTACTACCTGTCATGATGAATAAATATGGCCCATTTCTTTGAGTGACTATTGGGCCTCAAACTCAAACCACACCTGATGTGGAACTTGTACATATGATCCATTGCTAAAAATGCAGGAAAAATGTTTGGCTCCCTATATTGCTTAGTTAGTACCTGACTGCTCATCCTATCCTCTAACTTTATAAGAGTCAGATTAGGCTTAAAACTGAGTACTGATGTCATATTTATGTTGCTACTTCCATGGAAAGTTCTCAGATTAACTATATTCCTTAGTTTCACCATTTCCAACCTTCCCAGCTACAACACATCATGCTATGCACATTGTAGCAAACTGCCCTCATTCTCTCCATATTCCATTTGTGAGAAGTAAGTACCATTTGAGTATCTTCTTCCTGTGAACCACTGCTCTGTGGAACCAACAACTCTGGAGAGGATGTTTTCCTGATCATTACAAACCTATTCAAGTCTATGGTTAACAATTATCTTCTCCACATATCCCCATAAACTTTGCCCCTTATTCTATAACCCACTACCTCAAGTGGCTCCCAGTCTTTGTACAAGCTGAGTCTCACTGTAGAAAAAAATTCTTTGTAGCTCCTAGTTCTCCTGCTATATATTGTGAGATTCTTGTCAAAATGCAAAGAAAGGTCTGTAATGTTATCAGCCCTCATCTGGCTCAATTTCAATGAACCCAAGAAAAATTAAATAAAATTGCTTAATCACAGTACCTAGTCAGTTGTCTTTAATAAAACTTGTTTTAAAGACAGACTGCTGCCCAAATACACAAATACATATATATATGTATATATATATATATACACATATATATATATATATATATATATATATATATATATATATGAAGAAATAGCTTTAAGGTGTGCAATATTTACAGGATAAAGTGCTCAATATCAGAGATAGAGCGTATGTAAATATAAATATAAAAGTGAACTTTGAAGTCAATACTCAGAGGTGAAAGGCTGTTTCATGCTAGATGCAATCATCAGGCTGATATATATGTGGGTGTGTGTGTGCAAACCCTATGTTTTATGCTAACAATTTCTTTTTTCCCTACTTCTCACTTGTGGAACTCTCTTCCAGCTCCATGCTTTCCAGCCCCACTTTTATCTTTATTCTTCTATTATTCTTACTCCTTCATAACATTTCTCTTTTTTCTTATTCTTTCAAACTCAGTAACCCCTTCTGCCTTAATAGGTTTACTGCCTTGCATAGGATTAAATGATAATATATATATATATACATATATATATATATATATATATATATATAAATTTATACACACACATTCATACAAACATACATTTTGGCCAAAGAAAATATATATATATGCATGATTCATTAAAAACAACAGACAAGGTACTATGGTTATGCTTTTTATTTAATTTTTCTTGTGTTTGAACAAGTGCTTTATTTTTGAGACAAAGAGTGTGTAGAAACTGTCCAAATGTTCCATAGTTCCAAGTGCCCTTGGCCACACTCTTAGCAATTATCAAGGATGATTTTACCTCCCCACTTTAATTGAGTACGTGTGTTATGTGTATGTTTTTAGTATGTTATAGATATGTTTTATTTTCCGAACATGGTTAGCACATTGTGGCCTATATATATATATATATATATATATATATATATATATATATATTGTCCTTTTACAGATTTACATTTAGTTATATCTGAAATTTTGCATACACACTCACACACATATATATGATATGAGATAGTGATATATATTTTTATATATAAAGAAACATTATTGAAGAAATTATAAGACAAAATAGAAAAGTTTTACTTGTGACACGTTTCATCTATTACGACTTCATTGGACACAATTTGTTGATGCTGTCATGACTACACATGCACATAATGAGAGATGCTGGTAGTTTTAAAATTTGGAAATAATTTTTTTTTAAAGAATTTTTTGCAATCTAGCCAAATTATTCAAAATTCTCTTACTACCAGTGTCTCGTTTATGCCCATGTGTAGTTATAACAACATCAACCCAGTCTGATAAAGTCCTAACAGATGAAACGTATCACAAGTAAACTTTTACAACTTGTCATATATATATATATATATATATATATATATATATATACACAGTGGTAGCATTATACCAGTTCACATGAACCAGTTCTTAAAATTATAAAAGCTTAGTGAACCAGTTGTTGGATTATCTGAATATAATCTTAAATATTAATAGCCAATATATAATAGCTAAAAATATAACTAATACCATTGCTATAAGTTCTGTGGAGGCTGGAAGAGGGTTTTCTGTGATTAACATAAATTATTCTGATAAAAGAAATCCTCTTGAAGTTAAAAATGAGGAAAATCTTCTAATTATAAATTTGATAATTCTTCCATTGGATCTTTTGGACTTCAGTTTGAATGTGACTAAGAAACCATAACACAGCTAATGAGACTAGAGTAAAAAACATCATCCTTCTGAACAGAAATGAAAACAGAATTTCAGTCAGGAAATATCTTAATAAATAAATAAATATTTTCTATTAATTTATCAAAATGGTTTAATTCTTTTTGATACTCTAAAGTGATTTGTTTCTATTCTCAGACTGAAAAGAAAATAAGCAGAATAGATTCCTAAATATTACCTGCCTTTATAGAACTGGCTGTTGGAAATTTGGAATGCCATTATTATATATATATATATATATATATGGTCTGCCTTGCTCATTTAGACATAAAGCACTGTTTTTTACTATTTAGGTAGTTGTCTGTTTGGATTGTTTTTTTTTCAGTTTATATTTCCTTTTCATCTATTGGCTTTGTTTTATTCTAATTTTCTTTGGTCATTTTTCAGGCTTTGTATTGGTTTTTCCCAATATTTTGCATTATTACATATATATATATATATATATATATATATATATATATATATATATATATATATATATATGCTATGTTAGCAGGTAAGTCATTTGACTTCTACAAATATAACATACAAAAAGATATTCCTCCTTTTAGTCTGTTAATGCAAGAATCTTTATTAATATGTGTGTGGCAGAAATGCATATACAAATCAATAACATGTACTAACAGATTTGCCTTTGCAGCAAAGTTTGCATATTTGTGCGTATATTATGTATGTGAATATTGCTTAGAGAAGACAAATAGGATTTTGATGTCAAGTTTAGGGAACGGATTTGAAAAATCCTGAGGTGAAGACATTTTGAAAATTAAGATGAAAGTTTCAATTGCTAGAAAGCACTGTCATTGTGCTTTGTTGGTTCTAATTAAATTCACTAAACTTGACTTCAGAAAAATTTCATATTTTTTTCTTAATTTTACAATTGCTTTTTTGTACATTTAGCTTTGCTTCCATTCACACAAAATCACAGTTGGGTAAGGTGGATAGAAACAAAAAGTAATTTCTTAAAACTAAAAGTAAATAAATAAACGAGAAACCCTCCAACCCTGCAAAACAAACAAGAAGCCTGTAAAAATAAAAAATAAAAATTAAGCATATTTAACAAATGGAAAGTGATAAAAAAAACTATGATAAAAACAGCTGAAAAAAAGTTAATAGGAAATTAAAAAAATAAGTATTGATAACACTCTAAACGAAATTAAAAAAATAATTATATAATAATAAAAAGTCTATTAAAAATAATTATCTCGTCAAAAAATTAAAAGAAAGCTAGAGTCAAAAACTTCACACACACACACACACACACACATAAAACAAAGATTCAGAATTTGTATATTTTCTTTGCTTTATACAAGTCAAAAGAGTCTAATGTAGGCACAAGGGGTTGCAAAGAGTGGGTGAAGATTGTTGAAAAATAATTCATCATTTTAATTATGAACTTTTTTTAGTAAAAGCAATAAGAAATTTTGCTGCAGGTAAAAATGTCAAATTTTTACACAGATTTTACAATTTTTTTCCTTGGTCTTCTCCATTTCTGATTTCACATCAACCTTTTGATACTTGCTGGAAATTGGCTCCAGGTGATCTATTTCTACTCTTAGGACTTTTCGGTCCTTGCTTCCATGTCGATGAGAATTTGTTTGAAAAAGACGACCTCATCCTCAACCAAAGCCCTCAGTGCCTAATCAACATTATCTAATAAGGTTTGTGTTCCAACAACAACAACAATAATGACAAACAACTGCACTGGATTTGCAACTGCAGATCTTCAAGAAACATCTTCCTCAATAAGTCACTTATTTGTTGGATTTTTAGTTAAGAGGGGAAGCATTTACTTGAGATTTTTTTCTTTGTGTAAATTCTTCCTTAACCTCTGATATTATTTATTTTTGTAACTGCAAACAGAATAGAAGAACAAGAAAATTGCCGGAAACATTAAAAGTGAAACCAGAGGACTTCTTATTTTCTTGAAATAATCGGTAACGGTTTTGGTCAGGCAAGGGTGTTGGTAAAGGGTAAAGAAATGGCCAGGGTGATGATGAGAAAACAACTGCAAAAGGGGGTCAAAAGACATTAAAATCTGAAATAGCACTTAAATTGTGCTTCCTTCCAGTTTTGGTTGATTAAAATGAAACCTATTGGTATTAATTTCAATTTTGTAAATCCAGGCAAGAAGGACATTTTAAATTATCTTTACCTAAGCAAATGTGCTATTAATACTGCTTACCAATAAAGGCTTGAAGGGACACTTGGGCAAAAGCAGATATTAACATTTGGTTTATAAAACTGATTTATTAATAATCTGTTAATGCAAAAAATGCTTTTTATTTTCCTTCAAACATTAGGCAAAAGCACTAAAAAATTTCTGCCTTTTATTCATGAACATCCAATGAACTCATCAAGGGGATGGAAAACTTATTTCGAAGATATCTTTCCTGTAACAGTCAGTTTGATATCAATAGTATGGAATAGATATCGGCATTAAAAGTTTGAATGTATTTATTTAGATTTGATTAGATAATGTCAGAAAATTCATACTATTTACACTGTTCGGACTGTTGCCCTCATCTTTGTTGTCATATTCACCATGTTTCAGCCATTGTACACGCCAGCCGTTGTATGCTCTGGCTTTCTTTAGGTGATATATATTGTAATTTCAAACTGAACCCTTTATTTACTCTACTGGGGTAGATATTTCTAGTTCCACATGCCATACCTTTTCTGGATATCTCAGTTTCAGTTATTTTCCTTTAGTAACACAACTATCCAAGTTTTTGTTCACCTCTGCTGTTCAACTCTTTGGGTCAAGTTACTAGTTATTTCAGCCAATGCTTTTATCTACTGAGCCATGTGTCCTTGCAGAGGTGAACAAAAAACTTGGATAGTTGAGTTACTAAAGAGAAATAACTGAAACTGAGACAACCAGAAAAGGCATGGCACGTGGATCTAGAACAATCTACCTCAGTGGAATATGACAACAAAGATGAAAACAACAGTACGAACAATGTAAATAGTGTAAATAACTTCCAAAGCATATTGTACTGAGCTTATTATTTAATCTATGGTATTAGATTGTTCTCTTTCCGATCTCTAAGTATAGCTTATCTTGTTCTTTATTAGTACTACTTGGTTATTGCTTGCCGTATTTCCACGGAATCTAAGTCTACACTACCAAACTCAAAGATTGAACTCACAATATCCTAGAGGACTAAAGTGTTGATTCATAAATTTGGTAGCGCATAGAAATTGTGAAGTTTATCTCAGGGTTGGATAATACAAACTCTGATTCAGTGGAAACAGTAACTGAATGCTACTAAAAATGAACGAGATGAGATAATCCTGGACATGGACAGCATAATGAGAACAATCTCTCTCCATAGATTAAATAAGGAGTTCAATTTGTAAAAAAATTACATATTTAGACCAATGTCCTCATCTTTGTTGTTATTACCCACAACGTTTCAGCTGTTGTGTTCTCTGGCATTCTTCAGGTGCCCGTCAGTCAGGGTAACAACCCTCAGGGAATTTTGAAGCAAACATTTTATTTAATCTTAATCCCATGAGATAATAGTCAAGTGGATTAAAGGAAGTAGGTTGTGAATTTGGTGATATAGTAATTGTGAGTTCAATCCCTGAGCCAGGTAGTAGAAACTATGACTCAATGGAAACAGGACAAGCAACAACTGTGTAGCACTAAGTGAGAGCAAGATGAGATATCAGTAGACATGGACAGCAGAACAAGAATAATCTATCCCCATAGATTAGATAAAGGGTTCACTTTGAAAAAAAAAATTAAAAAAAACTTATAAGTTATCTGGATCAGAAAACATCTGAAGAATGCCAGAGAGCACAACCGCTGAAATGTTGTGATAATAACAACAAAGATAAGGATATTAGTTCAACTGTAAATAAATGTAAATAGATAATTTCTCAACCCAGAAAATCTGACAGATATGTGCATTTTCATATCAATAAATTTTGGGTAAAGCAGAAAGCTAAAACTCATCAGTTTAATATACGACCTCAGGTGCCACATTAGTAAGGCTCATTATAATAATCACCAAGAATAAAAAGTCACTGATTTTGAATCAACGTATACCCCAGCAATCAGTCAAGTAATTGTAAGAGAAGGAGACAAACTGCAAAGAAGTCTGAAGTTGAATCTCAAGTGTTATCAAACATTCTGTGGGGAATAAAATACTCAGTCCAATACAAGTAGAACAAATCCTGTTTATACTGTACATCTTTTGAAAATCCAGGTTCCTACATTAGCTAAAAAGATATCTTTGCAAATGTCTCATCCTCAATGGGATTATGCTCCACAATTTGATCTAATTGACAAAATTGGGGTGAATAAATAATTACCGAATAAATAATGTTGATGGATATTCTCAAGTTCCGCGCAAAGTATCAACCAAAATATAACATATTTTCTATCATTCTGTGTGAACAGGCAGTGATCACAATTACATTAACAGCTGAAATACATGATTGTCTTTTTTCTTATGTATAGATGTATTAAGCCTAATTAAATGGAAAATTGATGTACCATAAATAAGTTAGAAAAATAGATGTGGGTAAGACAATGACGAAAAATGAAAAAGCTCCTAAGTGATACAATTAATTCTGAGAACAGACTTCTTCAGACAAATAACAGTTTTATCAATGGAGTCAGGGAAGGAGTGGGATGTGCTGATGGTGTAATGGACAGCAACTCAGAATGAGAAATTAAAGAGGCAAGCTTAAATTCCAATTGAATTTATTGCATACACTTACATGCAAATAGTATTGTGAAAGGTATTAATCCACTCCTCTTACTCCAGCTATGGGTTAAATAGTAAGGAAGACTAGGCTCTTTAACCAGTCGGGGAGAAGGATAGCTCTGAATTTAAAATCAGTTGGGCATGGGGCTAGCAACTCCATCATAAAAAGATACTACTTGCTATGGAAACCATAGCAGCAATGCTTGGCATGCAGAGAACTGTGAACCCATATTCCTCATTGAGCCTGTGGGACTTGAGAACTGTGGTTCCATACGCCTCAGGGAATCTATGGGACTGTGGTTCCCATGTCTAGGGACATGAGAACTCTGGTTCCCATACTCCTCATCAATGATTTAAATACTCCTCATGGGACTTGAAAGCTGTGGTTTCCATACTCCTTCAGAGCCTACAGAACTTGAGAGCTATGGCCTTATATTCCTCAGGGAGTCTATGAGACCTGAGAGCTTGGATTTACAGAAATTGAATGTGAACATGAATGAATGAGTGGGGGCTGAGATACACAACTAACATTTGAATTTCAAAATTAAGAAAAAATTGGACTAAGCCAGCCAATCATACTTTCCACACCAATAATCCTTAGGCCATGCTAACATCTACCTTATAGAGCAAGAGTGGGACAGAAATAAGATAAACACGGGTTATAATTTTACATAGAAAACATTAAAGATAGAGATACTCATCTTTAGATTTAAGTTGACACTCAGTGTCAATGTTTAATTTAAACATTCTCATTCACCTTTTAGTCACTTTTGTTTTTATTTTTATCACCATTGTTTTTAACTATTCCACATGGTATCAGCATTAGTTTTGTGAAGAAAAGCAGTTATGTTCTATGACCCTGACTATAAATTTACCATAGAGGATTCTGAAATTGGTGAATTTTAAATACATTTTCAGTGTAATAAATTATTTTCCTCTTTAATTAAAAATACAATCTTTAAGCTGAAATAGGCAGATTATGCTGAAAGAAAATTTTAAAATATAATTATATAATACAGTATATATAGTCACATACTTCATGTGTGGGAAGGATTCATTTCCAAAAAAAGAAACCTACTGAAAAGATAACCAACTCCTATTAAAACAAATATTATTCACTTCCATTTTTCAAACACTTGTCTAAATTGATAAGACAAGGTTGTTGGTTGGGATCTCCCAATCGATAGGAGCTTTTATCAAATCAAGTAAATGACAACAAATTCCAATCTGATATCAATAATAAACTAATAATAATAAATATAAACTTGGCCAATTTGTATTGCTTAGAGATAGGTCCATATTCCTTTGGTCTGAACAATCAGGCACAAATTCCTGTAAAGTTGTGACAAATCAAAAGTTACTTACCTTTTGCAAGGGGCAAATCTGCCAGCTCACCATCCAAGGCTAATTGTTTAGAATCATAAAATTCTTTCAACTTCAGCAGCTCTTCTTCCAGTTTTGCCCGGTTTTGTCTCTCTTCTTGATATTTTGCTTCAACTGTTGCAAATTGAAGTTCGTATTCCTAGAAGGCAATCAAAAAGAAAGCATTTTAATTATACAAATTTATACACACACAGAGGCCGAAAGATATTTATAAATGTGTAGATATGTCTGGATAAGAAATTCACATCACCATGACCAGGCTTTGCTTCATCAATCAATCTTTGTTTGTATTCATGACATAATCAATTCTATTAAGGTCAATACCATTAAAGTATTAAATAATATTCATGATTACAAAATCGCCAAATTTTAATGAAATAATTGCAATAATGTTTGAAATAAAATTATTTTATTTTCCATTTCTGAATGAGTGAAATTTGTTCATAGAAAGGTTTCTTTTTTAATCAGTATTACCCCATGCAAGATAGTAATGCCACTAAGACACAAGGGGTTACAGCGTGTGGCAAGAATGAAAAACAGAAACATTAATAATGAGCAGAAAGAGGAAAGAGCAATCAGTAGGACACTAGATTGCAATTGACAATGCATTTAAATTTTTGCAGATTAAAGTTAACTGGAAAACAGATTCAAAAGACAGTTCAACAAGCAAGGTGTGAGAAAAGAAACTGTTAGCATAGAATTTATGGTTACATCTAGCCAGCTCAATTGTAAACTAATGTGATCACAATGCCAGTCGAGTACTGCACAATATTCAAAATGTCTAGGTACCATAGTGAAGATTTTATCCAAACAATTACCATGAAAATATACATAGAAAAGGCAGAGAGAGGCAATCTTATGGTCGTAAGAAAGTGACTAAAGCTGAGCCACCAGATCAGGATCAATAAGTATTAATGATTCTTCTTTGGATTTTATCAAGGAGCTCAAGTTAGATAGCAGCGGTAGTAGACCATATGTGGCAGCAATATTCTAAGAATGGATGAATGGTAGACTTATAGATATGTAAGATAGATTCTAGAGAGAAAAATTGTCTCACACAACACAGTAAACCAACTTTCTTATTTACACATATTAGTACATTTCTAAATAATGGATTTTTTATTTATTAATCTGAGAGACTTTATCACTTAAACTTTATTTTTAATGGTTACCCATATTTGAGTACACTCTCTTGATCACTAAGACCATAAACTTATAAGAAACCTAGCTGTGACAGAGGCAATGTCATTAGAGGTCATTAAAGAGAACTGTATGCAATTTTTAGCCAGATGAAGTAATTACTAATGAAATGGAGATAGTGAGTTTTCTATAAGGTACAAAAATGATTTTAGCCTCATAAAGAGTTGAGTCAAATTCAGCCTTCAAAGTCAATGGATATAGAATTAGTTTGTGGCCTTAATGACTTGTATTAAAACTAGACAGAACTTTGAATGTAGATTGGTATGAAAAAATATGTTCAGATATGAGGTTCCAACATAAAAGGTCACAGAAGATCAATAAACACTAATGGCCTTTATTTCACCAAACAAAAGAACCTAAAGGGCTAGGAAACATGATTTTTTCATTTGCTTTTATAAGATTTTGTGCAATACTGAAAAACATTTTCAGACAAAAATTCTATAATTTTCAAAATAAACTTGATTTCCAAGCTATTTTAAATTCTAGAAAATGGCCCAAACTGCAGAAATGACCAGTGGTTCTGTGAGCGAGGAATTCTTGCTTGATGCAGTGGAAGAAATAACTTCAAGTTGGTGCAAAAGATATCTATAGAAGTTCTGCCGTACAAGTTTATTAATATAGTTGGAGACACTAAAACAGCAACAACGTAAAAACAAATGTAGGAAAAATATTCTTCAAACTATTACACAAACACTTCCCGGAATCAAGCACCCTACACAAAATATTCAATAAAAACACAGTAAAAATCAGCTACAGTTGCACCGAGAACATGGCACAAATAATAAAAAAGCACAACAGGAAAATTATCAACAAACCACATGAACAAATCAAACCCACATGCAACTGCAGGATAAAGAACGAATGTTCCTTAAACAGTAATTGTTTACAAAATAACGTAATATACCAAGTCATGATAAAATTACCAAATAATGAAGAAAAAGTATACATAGGAGTAACTGAAGGACCCTGAAAACAAAGAAATTATGTACACAAAACATCTTTCACAAATAGTAAATGTGCAAACAGCACAATGTTTTCTAAGTATATCGGGAAATAAAAAACAAAACACACACCACACCAAAAATATCTTGGAAAATAAGGAAAAGATTATCAGTCTACAACAACCAATCAAAAACTTGCAAACTTTGCTTGGAGAAAAAAATAGCTATCATTACCTTCCCAGACCAAAATAAATAATAAAATGAAAGATCCGAGCTCATCTCAAAATGCAGACATGAAAACAAATTTTTACTACGTTACTTAAAAATCGAAAACGTAAAAAATAAAATAAAAATAAAAAAATAAACAAAATGACAATAAAATAAGCAAAATAAATTAACCCAAACAAATTACCAAATCACATCTGTTAGAATAGACAAAATAGAATAAAAAATAAGAAAATCAATGAACCCAAATAAATAACTCAATAAAATAAATTAGCAAACCATTATGACCAAAATATTCGTTAGACTATAAAAATCAAACCAAAAATCGTTTGAAAAAATAGCTATAACTGTTATATAATGACAAAAAAAAATACTAGGTTAGTTAAAAATTTAAAACTGAAAAGAGAAAATATACAGTATAACAAATAAATAAGTAAAATAAATTGATCCAAATTCATCCAAATAAATAAATAAACTAACAAACCGATCTCAATAATCAATCCAAATAAATACATGAAGTAATAAACAAATTAAAAACTGTTCCTGCCAAAATAATAGTTAGAATAAACTACAACAATCAACCCCAAAATTGAATAAATAGCTTTATCTTCCCAAACCAAAACTATTAAATAAGCGATATAAAAAATTTTTTACTACATTAATAAAAACACTGATTAAAAAAATAAATAAGATAATAAAAATAAAAATAAAAAATAAAATAAATAAAATCAAGCAAAATAATTTAACCCAAATAAATAAACGACTTCCAGTGAAATAACTACCAAAATAGACTACCCACAATGCACCACTGACCTGTATATATAAATAGCTGAGAAAAATAACAGCACTCGTGGCCTGACGATTGCATCTAGTATGAAACAGACTGTCGCCTCTAAGTGTTGACTTCTATGTCCACTTTTATATATATATATATATATATACTTGACAATTTGAAAGTAAAAGGCCACCATTGGTAATTATTTAAATTGGTTCAAAAGTAGTTATTTGTACTATAAATAACAGAAAATTATTATGCATAATTAAAATAAGTGAAACATAATTTTTTATTAGAAATTTTATTATGACAAAAAGAAAAAAAGTATTTTATAATTAAATTTTGCCCTTATTATTGCAGCACAAATTTTAGCATTCATTGCAAAAGTTTCTCAAAGTATAAGTTGGATAATTGATTCCATATTTTTTTCAATGACTCTAAGAGCTACTTTTTCATTTTTTTCACTCTTCTGTCAAGTTCATCCCATGATAATTTTGGGAGTGGCTTCAAACTTTTGAACTGTAGTGTTTATTTATATATATATATATATAGAAAGAGACGGACAAAGAGTTTTTCCTAAGTTTACGCACACATTATATATATATATATATATATATATATATATATATAGGCAGAATTTTAAAATATCTGAATCCAAATGACTTGATCCACAATCTATATTGGCTCAAGTCTGTATCTCAGCTTTCAAAATGAACATATTCAGCAAGCAGGATTTGACAGGGTGGAATTGCAAGCCATACCCTGTACTTTTTCACTTTATCCATAGTGGGAGTATTGGATTCCATTCTTGGTTCTGAATTCAGAGCTGCTCCATTCCTTGACCAGTTGCCAACCAAGGCTAGAAGAACTCAATCTGCATCAATCCTTCATCTATAGGGGTGGGTAGGCGGGGAAGAGAATATATCCATGCCTTTCTTAAGGTCATAAGTGTAAAGGGAACATAAACTACCTTGGCCAGAATTAGAAATCTGCTTGCCAACTCCATTTTCAAAGCTGATAACCATTAGGCCAGTCATACCTCTATACACACATAAACAGTACCTAAATCATGCAGAAGAGAAACACAGAAACATGACAAAACAAAGGAAATCAAGAAAGTTTTTCTTTCTTTTTTCTCTTTTGTTTCAACTCCTTGGAAAATTATTTAAATGGAGATAAAATATGCCAAAATAATTAGCAAATCGATGATGCTTTCATTTTTATTTATGTTTACATTTTTCATCCCTTAAAATTTAATTAGCCTGATTGAAAATTTAACACGGATTCTATGGAGTTTATATACTGAGGACCCTGTTCACAATGACATAGACGAGCAAATGTACATTGAAAAGATGAAATGTTTTGAAAAGAGGAGACAGAAGAGAAAAAGATAAATAATAAGGCAATATTAAAAATTATTTCATTACATTATTTAGACGACTGGCATTCAATTAATTTCATAAATACTCAATATGTTTTTATTATCAACATCATCACCAGCACTTTTTTTTTATTAATGCATTATCTTAGATTATACTTACGGATATCACTATCATCATGATTTCATTATCTGTTGATTTTATCATTGTAGTATCATTATGATTATTATTATTATTCCTTTGTTATTCTTTATGTTGTCCTCCTCACTTCATTTTAATCTTATTCAGAGCAAATTGTTGAAAATAGCAAAACCTCTTCTTTCTCCTCTCGCAATTGGTGTTGCGAATAATTTTCCTTTTTTGTTCATAGCAAATAGATCTCACAAAAGAGATGAAGAAAGGGCATTCTAAATAAGCTTTACTTCATTCCAGAAATTTTTGAAACTGCTAATGTCAGTGACACAAGATTTGAACAAAAATCTGGAAAACTAAGCCAGTCCTACCCTGTAGAGAAGGTGTGTCAGGAAGAGTCGACCTTTTCATTTGACACAACTGTCTCAATGTTAAGCCTTATGATTGGAAAGCTACCAGAAAAGGACAAATGCAATGGATAGCAAGCTGTCATTGGTTTATCTGCTAAAGATATTGGTTCTATAATTATTCCTGTTGGCATGAAGAATATGGTTGATTTGAAGAGAAGATTTAAAGAGGCATCTGCGTTTTCCATACACAGTGGTGACAGTGATTCGTGTATTTGCAAAATTGATTACAACTGAACAGAAGAATGATAAAAAGAAAAAGAAACAAGCCTTTGTAGTATGAAACAAAATTATTGCTTTTTTGACAGAAGAAAAGACGATTATAAAGTACATATCTATTAGATATTCTATGTCTGAATCAAAAATAAATGACAAAGCAGTTTGTTTTTTATTTTTACATGAAAAACCTGAAAGGAAATATAACTTTTTAAAAATCCTGTTAATCAGTGGTTCCCAAACTTTTTTTTCTAGTCCACATTTCCGGAATTAAAATTTGTATAAAGTACACATATTTAATGAAAGGTATGAGCTTGTTTTTGACAAGTAATCTCCTTGATATTAGATCTAATTTGAGTTAAACAAACTTTCATCTCATCAACACAAAGAAGCCTTTCCCTTTTCTGATTTTTCATATTTGTCATAACTGAAAATCCAAATCTGAAAAGGCACAAATGGTCCTAAAGAACAAAAAGGCCAGAGGGATGGTTCAAGGGAGATAACAGCAGATGTGAAGTCAGAACATTATCATTGATAACTCTCTCCTCCAATTTGTGGACCCGAGTTACTATACTCTTAATACTTGATATAATGCAAAAATATCACAATGATAAAATTGGTCAATAATTATTTATAACTATTTATACTGGGACTCATGCATGCAATTACAAGTAATCCATAATAATATTTTAAATTTTGAAATCATATTTATTTTTGCCATATGAATTTTTTGGAACTCTTAAATCTTTGATTGTCTTTCAATCATTCTGCCTCTCCTGCTACCTTCTTCCGCCACACATATGAGACACGCTGCACCGTTTGGGAACCACTGCTGTAGATAGATCCTTATGCATCAAGGATCATGGAACATATATAAATAATATTTTGCTTTTAAGGTTGGTCAAAAAATATTTTAAGAATTTCATGTCCATGTTTTTTTACACTAATTATATTTTGACTATTGCCCTCAGTTTTGCTGTTGTTATCACCATATTTCAGCCACTGTATGCTCCAGCCTTCATCAAGTGTATATTGATGTAGGTAACCTCCAGGGAATTCTGAACGGAACTTTTTATTTAATCTACAGGGTAGACTGTATTCATTCCACTGACTATTTAAGGTTATTGTCTAGTTTTTATTTTTAGTAGTGCTCTGTTATTGCTCACCTGTTTCCATGTGTCCAAGTACACATTGCCCAGTTCAGAGATTGAACTTTCAAATTCAGGAGCCAACTTTATAATCCACTAGGCTATTGTCATATAGACTAAAGTGTGTAAATAATTGTCGTAGCATACCTACGGACGATAATGGGTATGTCCCCA
>OZ038501.1:2150437-2157937 GCA_964036315.1 Acanthosepion esculentum
ATATATATATGAAGAAATATAGTTTTAAGGTATGTTATATTTATGAGATAAAAGTGCTCAATATCAAAGATAGAACATATATAAATATAAAAGTGAACATTAAAGTCAACTCACCTCTGAGTGTTGACTTCAATGTTCACTTTTATATATATATATATATATATATATATATATATATATATATATAAACAGCAATGGTAAAAATATGAACAAAAGCATAGGGAAACTGAATGAGATCAGCTGAGTGTCTAGACAAGTTGGATGAAGTTTTTAAATTAGTGGTTTTAAAACTGAAAAAGTTTTAATTTAGCATTCCCACCTCTTCCAAACTTCCCCTACCAAATGTTTGCCTTTATATCTCCCCCTACATATATATATATATATATATATATATACATATATATGTGTGTTAATAAGAACATTACTTTCATTGGTCCTGACCAGTCACTCTCTCACTGCCATAATGTAGTTTCCCTGTGCCTTTTCTATAAAGACTTCCATGGTAATTGTTCTAATAAGCTCTCCTCTATGGTACCTAGAGTCTATAAATTTAAGCACAGTACTAGATTTCATCATTTTATAGTTGAAACGACAAGGTGCAACCATAAGTTTTAACAGTTTCTTTTCTCACTTCTTGCTTGTCGAACTCTCTTCAGCTTTTTACTTTCCAGTCAAGTTTGATCTTCAAAAATTTAAATGCAATGTTAATCATTATCTTCATTTTTCTTAATTCTTGTTCTTTTCTTGTGCTCACTTCTTAGTATTTTTCTTATATTCTTTCACACTCAGTAACCTCCCTGGGTGTTAGTGGCTTTTGCGATATAATGGCTAGGGAAAAAGGGAGACACAGGTAGCCCATTCAAGCAACAGCTGGTAACTGTTTTTATTTCAAGTATATACAAATATATTGGCTCTGTCTTAGCCAATCAACATTGTCTTTACAGATAGTGTCTTTACTGCATGTCAGCCAATTAGTATTGGCTTTACAAGATATTATGCAACAGTTTTGTTGCCTGACTTGGGATTAAATCATTAAAAAATGATTATAAAACACAATCTGAAATGTTATGTTAAAAATTAACATTATTAGAATCATATGCCTCAATCATTGAAACATATGAAACATAGACTAATGATGAAAGAAAAATTATTTTATCCAACAAATATTTATTTTTCATTATAATCTTTTAAATTTTAAATAAAAATGCAGCTAATAACTACTCATTAGACTACAGACTTATTGATTTACCCTTGATTATGCATATGGTATAATTTCACATCAATAAAAACAAATGAGGCTTCAGCAAAAAGATTTTTGCACTTAAGAAAAATTGCATGAGAAGATTTTGAAGAGTTAAGAAAGCTTCTTTACATGATGGACAAACCCTGCCTTAGGCTGCAATGAATCCACATTGACATGTGAAATCAGTTCTCAAAGGGTTAAGATGGTGCCTCTGCTTAAGATTAGCCTGAAGTTTGTCATGTTACTCTTGCCTTTTCTCTTCAAAAGCTCACAAACCAAGTGTTCCTCAACTCTTTACAAGTTTCTGATACATTTTCCCAGGTTTTAAGATCAATGTTGCACTGCTTGATGTTATCCTTCAGTTTATCCATGCAATGCAAGAAGGGACAGCTTGCAGAGTATTTGCCATTCCAAAGTTGGCCATGATGAGACCAGGATTAAAAAACGGCTTTGGACAAGCCATTCATCTTAAATTTCAATTATATTGCATCTTTGCAAAATATTGCTGTTGCTTACACTATCATGTGACTGAAAATCAGAAATCAAAGGAAGACAACACATAAGACCGAAATCCAGTTGATTTATTCAATTTTAATAATGACTCAGCACCATAAAGTAGTGATGAGAAATGTTTATATAACACACATGCACATACACACACACGAGAGTGCTGAGAAGTTCTTAGTCTGACCAAGATTCTGATGCTTTGATTGTTTGGTCATTTGGTTAGATTTTGAGAAGAGGATTAGGCTGGAAGCTTTTCAGAACCTCTTCATATATATATATATATATATATATGCATTTGATGAAAGGTAGTCTCCTTGACCTTATCTCTGCTCATTAAAACTATACTATTTCTTCTTATTTAAAGTACAAAACAACTATTTCCTGGGCCAATTAAAAAAAACTCTTAGGAAATTCCTCAAACTTTTGAACTGTAGTGTGTGTATATAAATATAAAAGTGGACACTGAGATTAACACCAAGTAGTGACAGATTTTTCATGTTTGAATGGAATCTTCATGTGCAAAGATTACATTCAAGCATGAAACAGTGTCTACTTTTATATTTATATATGCTCTAGCTCTAATGCTGAGGATTAATACAGCATTTCTTTAAACTATATATATATATATATATATATATATATATATATATATATATACATGCACAAGACTGGACCAACTGCTAATGTTCCATCACCATCAGAACCAAGAAAATTTTGAAGCCACCAGAAGAGAAAAGGAAGAAGCCAAAAGACAAGAGAGAAAGGCTCCACCAACATTTATCTGCAGTAAATGCCATTGGCTCATCCACACAAGAATTAGTTTGCTTAGTCATTAACATCATCATCATCATCATCATAAAGGAAGTGATCAGAAAAAAAGAAATTTATTTCTTGGATACAAGACAAAGCTGACAAGGATACATATATATATATATATATACTAGTGTACCAGTGCCATCAAAATTGATGACAAGAAAGGCCAGCTATAGGACAAAGATGTCTTGTGTACCTGTGCCTTCCTTGGCTGGATAGTATTAGTGATAGATATGGTAAGGAGGTTTCTTTAGCAGTTCAAAATTGTTACTTTGCTGCTAACACTCCTGTATTTTTCTGCCAAACCTTTCCTTCCTCCACATCATAAAAGTTCTTAGATTTATTCATTTAAATGTAGCTGTGGTTCACACTACATAGGGAGAATAACTCAAAGACTGGATGTCAGAATAAAACAACATGTACCTACAAAAATAATAAATCTTTAGTATTCTCTGCCAGACATTCTGACCAACACATACAGGTCTTCCATTGCAGTGCACCTAATAAACAACCATAACAGTGCCACTAAATTCAGAGTGGACTCATTACCCCTTAAAAATATTGGAGGCCATATAAATTTTGTCCATGAGGCCTTCATTATGCAAACAGAAGGATTCTGTACTATGCCTCCAATTAATTTCCATTTAAATATTTTTTCTTTCATATATATTGTCCATCCCTTTTACTGATAATTCTATATTTATTAACATCAATTTAGCTCAGTTGAGCAGGGTTTGAAACCGGCTATCTAGCTCATTTTACAAATTTATCTTTTAATTATTATCGTGAGTGGCAATTAATACAAATTTGGTCTATTCATAGCAGTCATACATATATATATATATATATATATATATATATGTTTAGATGTATTGAAATGAGTTTGTGACACTGGGCTTCATGCCATTTAGATCATAAGAGTTTGTCTCAAGGGCCTGAAACCCAGGGTCACAAACTCATATCAATACAAATAAGTGTGTTAGCACTATCAGAGATATTGAGTGCTTTCCAATATATACTGCACATATATAATATATAAGTAATATATAGAGAAATTAAATATATATATATATATATATATATATACATACATACATAATGTATATAAATTATATATATATATATATATATATACATACATACATACATAATGTATATAAATTATATATATATATATATATATATATATATATATATACACATTATATACATATACATTATATACATATTATATATATATATATATATTATATACATATTATATATATATATATATACATATATTATATACATATTATATATATATATATATTATATACATATTATATATATATATATTATATACATATTATATATATATATATTATATACATATTATATATATATATATTATATACATATTATATATATATATATTATATACATATTATATATATATATATATATATTATATACATATTATATATATATATATATATATATATATATATATTATATACATATTATATATATATATATATTATATACATATTATATATATATATATATATATATATTATATACATATTATATATATATATATATATTATATACATATTATATATATATATATATATTATATACATATTATATATATATATATATATATATTATATACATATTATATATATATATATATATATATTATATACATATTATATATATATATATATATATATTATATACATATTATATATATATATATTATATACATATTATATATATATATATTATATACATATTATATATATATATATATATATATTATATACATATTATATATATATATATATATTATATACATATTATATATATATATATATATATATTATATACATATTATATATATATATATATATATATATTATATACATATATATCAGCAGAATTGAGTCACTGTCAGTCACTGTGTGTTTATCTAAATCTAAAAATAAACATGCTAAAATTCACCTTCAGCCCTGCCGTGCGCCGATGGCTTAGTGGTAGAAGTTCCAACTGACGCCAATTCAGTCGGTTTCGATCCTAGCTAGAGGCAACCGGACCTCTAGCCACACTGATGAGCTGCGAAACAGTCTATCTGTGGATGACAAAAATATATATTATATATATATATATAGTATACATATATATATATATATATATATACATATATTATACATATATATACATATATTATACATATATATACATATATTATATACATATATATACATATATTATATACATATATATATATTATATACATATATATACATATTATACACATATATATATATATTATACATATATATATATATATTATACATATATATATATATATTATACATATATATATATATATATTATACATATATATATATATATATATATATTATACATATATATATATATATATATATATTATACATATATATATATATATATATATTATACATATATATATATATATATATATTATACATATATATATATATATATATTATACATATATATATATATATATATATTATACATATATATATATATTATACATATATATATATATATATATATATATTATGCATATATATATATTATGCATATATATATATTATACATATATATGTTATGCTTATATATATATATTATACATAAATATATTATATACACATATATATATTATATACACATATATATATATTATATACACATATATATATATTATATACACATATATATATATTATATACACATATATATATATATTATATACACATATATATATATTATATACACATATATATATATATTATACATATATTATATACATATATATATACTAGCAGCATGGCCCGGCGTTGCCCGTTCTTGATTCAAAAATCGTACGTTTAGGTAGTTTCCTCTTACTTTTCAATGAATATGTAGTTACGGTAACCAAGCGTTTCATGTGACAAAACATACTGCCTCTGTTCAGATTGACAGGAAAGCCTCAAAGAGGCCTCTCCCTCGGTTTCCTCCTCCCGCTTTCTCTTTGCCGCAGAGGCTCTTTTAGAACGCCTGCTAAGGTTGCCTCGCCATGGTATTTTGGCACGCTTAGCAAGTGCCAGGGCACTCAAAAGACTGCAAAGCAGAGGTTGAAGTAGACACCAGCTACTTCTCCCCCAAGGAGGCACACTCAATGGAATCCTGCTCCCGTTTCCCCTTAGCCGGTGAGGCTTTTTTAGCACGTCTGGTAAGGTTGCCTCACCTTGGTGTTTTTGCAGCCTTTGCAGGTTGGTCATCGCCACGGCACGCAGAAGAGTGCAAAGCAGAGGTTGAAGTAGACACTATATGATCATCTGTAACCGGAGTTATTATGTGCTCCTCCACAGTCACCTGTTCTGCATGTGTAATGTTAACGGTGTTAGGGGTCTTCAGTTGCTGACGTGCGGATGTTCATCGTGTAGAAGCCATTTGAAGGGTTGTAGAAATGCTGTGTAAGAATGCGAATAGAAGTTGATGCCGAAGCTGAAGTGGTGCAAACTCGTTGTATACAAAAACTAAAAATGCAGTGGAAAAGCTTCTAGCTATGTGCCGTGCTTTCTGGCAGCACGAAAACGTCGCTGTAGGAAGAGGTTACGCAACCAAAACGTTGAATCATTGAAGGTTAAAAGTCGTGAAACACTGAGGTGTACTGGGCCACATAGTAAAGGCAGCAGAGAAGTAACTTGCGACAGCAGTTAACTGTCTAATAGCAAAACTGAATTACGAAAAGGGTAAATGCAAAAATGCATGTAAAATGGGTAATGTAAACGTTTAAGCAAATAGGTAACTTGTGGTAGCAGAAAGCTGTCAATTAATCCAAGGACAGATGTGTTAATGGCGATCAAATCAAGACGCGAGTGCGGATGCAGCCACGCTGAAGGTATTTAAAGGGAGCGTGACTTGTCATTGATTGGTGTAGCCTGGACAATGGCCATGACTTAGACCAATGAATGAGCTCACGCAAAACGGAAGATGCTAGCGCGCATTCACGCACGCGCGCATGATTTGGCAAGGCTTGGCCGTAAATGGGGTCAAGCTGCCTGTTGCATATGCAGCTTGGCTCTAACACATGTGATGCCGGTGATGGAGCTGCAATGAAGCGTTTGCTCATTTGGTTTGTGCGACAATGAAAAGCTGCTAACCATTTGCCGGCATTAGCTTTGAAATGAATTGGGAGGAAGCCCTGCTGTTTTAGCGCAAAAACTCCTCGTCAGGTCTGGGATGCGACCTGGGCTAGGGGAAAAGGTTTAAAGAATTGGAAAATGGACTGCTGTGTGGGGAACCATTTTCACTCAGCACGTATGCGGGTTTTTTTCAGTAAAGACGCAAATAAAGGAAGTGCTTATTTTGGTAAGATGCGACGATTAAAGCAAAAATGTTGACAAAGTTGAATATGTCATTTGTGGCTCAAAGTCAGACCTGGTAGCAGGGATAAAAAAGCCGAATTTCAATGGCCCTGCACCCATTCCAGAATTTGAGGTCAAATGTTTTCTTCCACTCCACTGCAAGCACTGACCTGTTTCTTCCCGCGCATAATGTGACCTTAAATTAATCTGCATTTAGGAAATACCCAACCGGAAAAACATTTTTAAGGGTTGACCGATTGTTGATTTGCACTCTGTTTGGGGGGGGGTCAGAGTTGAAACTTCACATGGTGACTACCAATGGCCTCCTCATAAATATGGTCAGTTTTCGCTAAAAACCAACATGTGGTTCAGGCGCAATCTGGGCGTATCAGTTTTTGGATTTTATCGATTTTCCACGCTGTTTAGGGGTCCGTGGTCATGAAACTTCTGGACAACACTTCTAATGAGAAACTCTAAGAGGGTGTCAAATTTGGTTGAAATGCAATCATTCCTTCTGTAAGCAGATTTTTTGATTTTTTTGATTATAGA
>OZ038501.1:2161724-2164224 GCA_964036315.1 Acanthosepion esculentum
CGGTTTCGATCCTAGCTAGAGGCAACCGGACGTCTAGCCACACTGATGAGCTGCGAAACAGTCTGTCTGTGGATGACAAAAATATATATTATATATATATATATATATAGTATACATATATATATATATATTATACATATATATACATATATTATACATATATATACATATATTATATACATATATATTTATATATATATTATACATATATTATACATATATATACATATATTATATACATATATATATATTATACATATATATATATATATATTATACATATATATATATATATTATACATATATATATATTATACATATATATATATATATATTATACATATATATTATACATATATATATATTATACATACATATATATATATATATATATATATTATGCATATATATATATATTATGCATATATATATATATTATACATATATATATATATATTATGCATATATATATATATTATGCATATATATATATATTATATATATATATATATATATATATTATGCATATATATATATTATGCATATATATGTTATGCTTATATATATATATTATACATATATATATTATATACACATATATATATATTATATACACATATATATATTATATACACATATATATATATTATATACACATATATATATATTATATACACATATATATATTATATACACATATATATATATTATATACACATATATATATATTATACATATATTATATACATATATATATACTAGCAGCATGGCCCGGCGTTGCCCGTGCTTGATTTAAAAATCGTACGTTTAGGTAGTTTCCTCTTACTTTTCAATGAATATGTGTAAACTGATTTGCAGTACAAACGGTAGTTACGGTCACCAAGCGTTTCATGTGACAAAACATACTGCCTCTGTTCAGATTGACAGGAAAGCCTCTAAGAGGCCTCTCCCTCGGTTTCCTCCTCCCGCTTTCTCTTTGCCGCAGAGGCTCTTTTAGAACGCCTGCTAAGGTTGCCTCGCCATGGTATTTTGGCACGCTTAGCAAGTGCCAGGGCACTCAAAAGACTGTAAAGCAGAGGTTGAAGTAGACACCAGCTACTTCTCCCCCCAGGAGGCACACTCAATGGAATCCTGCTCCCGTTTCCCCTTAGCCGGTGAGGCTTTTTTAGCACGTCTGGTAAGGTTGCCTCACCTGGGTGTTTTTGCAGCCTTTGCAGAGCTGCCTGGTTGGTCATCGCCACGGCACGCAGAAGAGTGCAAAGCAGAGGTTGAAGTAGACACTATATGATCATCTGTAACCGGAGTTATTATGTGCTCCTCCACAGTCACCTGTTCTGCGTGTGTAATGTTAACGGTGTTAGGGGTCTTCAGTTGCTGACGTGCGGATGTTCATCGTGTAGAAGCCATTTGAAGGGTTGTAGAAATGCTGTGTAAGAATGCGAATAGAAGTTGATGCCGAAGCTGAAGTGGTGCAAACTCGTTGTATACAAAAACTAAAAATGCAGTGGAAAAGCTTCTAGCTATGTGCCGTGCTTTCTGGCAGCATGAAAACGTCGCTGTAGGAAGAGGTTACGCAACCAAAACGTTGAAGCATTGAAGGTTAAAAGTCGTGAAACACTGAGGTGTACTGGGCCACATAGTAAAGGCAGAAGAGAAGTAACTTGCGACAGCAGTTAACTGTCTAATAGCAAAACTGAATTACGAAAAGGGTAAATGCAAAAATGCATGTAAAATGGGTAATGCAAACGTTTAAGCAAATAGGTACCTTGTGGTAGCAGTAAGCTGTCAATTAATCCAAGGACAGATGCATTAATGGCAATCAAATCAAGACGTGAGTGTGGATGCAGCCGCGCTGAAGGTATTTAAAGGGAGCATGACTTGTCATTGATTGGTGTAGCCTGGACAATGGCCATGACTTAGACCAATGAATGAGCTCACGCAAAACGGAAGATGCTAGCGCGCATTCACGCACGCACGCATGATTTGGCAAGGCTTGGCCGTAAATGGGGTCAAGCTGCCTGTTGCATATGCAGCTTGGCTCTAACACATGTGATGCCGGTGATGGAGCTGCAATGAAGCATTTGCTCATTTGGTTTGTGCGACAATGAAGAGCTGCTAACCATTTGCCGGCATTAGCTTTGAAATGGATTGGGAGGAAGCCCTGCTGTTTTAGCGCAAAAACTCCTCGTCAGGTCTGGGATGCGACCTGGGCTAGGGGAAAAGGTTTAAAGAATTGGAAAATGGACTGCTGTGTGGGGAACCATTTTCACTCAGCACGTATGCGGGTTTTTTTCAGTAAAGACGCAAATAAAGGAAGTGCTTATTTTGGTAAGATGCGACAATTAAAGCAAAAGTGTTGACAAAGTTGAATATGTCATTTGTGGCTCAAAGTCAGACCTGGTAGCAGGGATAAAAAAGATGAATTTCAATGGCCCTGCACCCATTCCAGAATTTGAGGTCAAATGTTTTCTTCCACTCCACTGCAAGCACTGACCTGTTT
>OZ038501.1:2169224-2214224 GCA_964036315.1 Acanthosepion esculentum
CAGACCGAGTCTAGATTTTGAAGAAAGAAACAATTTTAAAAATGAACAGAAAAATGAAAATGATGTAATAAAAACAAATAAAAGCCAAAAGTAAATGGAAAATAAACAATACAAATCTGATATAAGAAATGATAAAACTAAAAATATATACAAAAATTAGTTAAAGCAACAGTAAATAGAAAAGAACAAGAAATTTTAATGCAACAACAAATGATACAAATTTGATAAAGATAATTTTAAACTAAATTATCTTTATCAAATTTGTACTTTTTAAAGTAAATAAAGTAGTAAAGGGATTGCAAAGATTGATATTCATTTTTACACAAATACCCTTGTCAGAGGTATCCATCCATCTCTTCTCCCCAAAGTATGGATTAAATAGCAGGGTTAATGAGGCTCTCTTGCTTTGTTGTGACAGCTAGTCTATGAGAAAGAAAACTCTGAATACAAAACCAGGGGGATGAGCTCTGTCAGACTATCTTACCCTATACTCACCACTACTGCCTTGGTTGCAGTACATGTGAAGCCCCTATGACCCTAATGGATTATGGGACATATGATGTCATGAAAGGTTAATATATAATCTAAAATACATGAAGACCAAATTAAAAATAAATAGAATTAGTTCAATATAAAAATGAAATAAAATAATAAACCAAGGAATTTGAAATAAAGCACAAAAAATTAATTTATTACTGAAGATAATGTAGTTTATTTTATATACCATAAATATTGTTTCGTTTTTTTTTATATCAAAACCAATTGAGGAAGATTTATTTTAAAAATATTTAAAATATGTTTTATTAAAAAAATCAATTAAAGTGAAAACCACAATTTTTTTAAAAAATGAGTGTGTTGGATCAGCAGAGCTGAAATACAGATCAAGTACTGACCGAATTATTTGTGTGTGTGTGTGTGTGTGTGTGGTTCTAAGAGGCAAAGAATAAATGTTTATTGCAATGGTGGCAACAGGAAAGAGAAGGATAACCAAAGAATAATACCATGATACCATTCTGAGGAGTAGAAGAGGAAAAAGAAACAAAGAAATATGAAGAAATAAATCCCAAAATGATTTGAGGTAAGATTACAGCTTCATTAAAAACAAGAAAGACAAAAGAAAAATGCCTACATCTCATATCTTGAAAGACGTTCGTATATACATTAGATAATGATCAGTTAAACAGATTCAAGTCAGCAATTGCCAATATTGCTTGAATTAATTAGTGGAAACATGGTTAAAAAATGGTTGAAGAGAATAACAAATTTGTTCTGATAGGATTTTGTAGTATGCTTCACTGTTTCTTTTACTTTTGCAAAGTTGAAGGCATCTTGAGAGGAGAATCTTCTCAAAAATTCAATAAAAATTGATTTAATGGAATTGTATTTATAAGGATTATGGAGGGGAAAACAGCCTAAGCTTTTCTACTGTTTGTACTTCCTATAACTGCAAGTAGAAATCATATTGCATTGGCTATGATAGTTACAAGTCAATAGTGACTAACACTGAATAAATATTTTTCATTGCTATAGTTTTTGAAAAACCAGAGTTGGACAAGGAAGTTCCTAGTGAAAGCAATCATAAATGAAGTGGCAATATATATATATATATATATATATATATATATATATATATATATATATATATGTATAATTTTTTCACAAACAGCCTGATTAGTGGAAAAGCAGCAAAACTTAAGGTGATTTGTGAGTTTTAAATCGGTTTTATTTTTTATGATTTATTGATGTATATTGTATTACACTGAACACTTTTTCATCTTGAAATTCTTGAGGTTGTGTGGATTATTAATGCCATTATTTATTACTATTTATCAAGGTTTTATATATATATATATATATATATATATATAGAGAGAGAGAGAGAGAGAGAGAGAGATGTAGAGATGAATAAAAAAATTGATTTATCAAGGCTTTTAAATTTGGCAACTTTCATGAATGTTCATCAGGTGGTTGGAAGGTCAGTCAAAACCTGTGAACAACACAAAGTGTCATAATTCCAAGTTTGGCAGAAAGTAAACAAGTAATATTCAAGAAATTATTTTTTTTAGATGAATATTATTTTGATTGTGATCAGAATTGTTATGATTATATATATATATATATATATATATATATATATATGAAGAAATATAGTCTTAAAGTGAGCTATATTTATGGGATAAAGTGCTCAATACCAGAGATAGAGCGTGTGTAAATATAAAAGTGGACATGGAAGTCAGCACTTAGAGGCGACAGTCTGTTTCATGCTAGTGCAATCGTCAGGCAACGTCAGAGTTGCCTGACGATTGCACTAGTATGAAACAGACTGTCGCCTTTAAGTGCTGACTTTCATGTCCACTTTTATATATATATATATATATATATATATATATATATATATATATATATATATATATATATTTTAAGACAATTTTATGTTTGTACATTCTTTTTATAGATACAAATATTTAAGTAAATGTTCTGTTTATAATAAACAGTATTAATAATATTTACCGGCCTGAATGTCCGAGAAATTTTCATAGAAAATATTTGTTCTCTGACAGGAATTGAACCTGTATCCGATATGTAACCGTCATATAGCCTGATGTGCCTTAACCGATTGAGCCACAGAGGATCATTTGATTAGCAAGGTCAATTTTACAGCTTTTAAACTATAATCTTCCATGAATCTCTCATGTACATTCTTATCTGCTCAAAGCATATCCAAATGTAAACAAATGACGTCACACATTATGAAATGGACAAAGTCCGACAGTTATTTTAAGACATATATATATATATATATATATATATATATATATATGTATATAGATAGATGGATAGATAGATGGATGGATAGATAGATAGATGGATAGATAGATAGATGGATAGATAGATAGATAGATAGATAGATGGATGGATAATTGTGTATTTGGACAGCAATGCCTCTTTCATTAAAAATGACTGACAAGATACTGCAGGTAAAATTTTTATTTCACTGTTGGCTTCCAGCTTATGTAATTTAATAATTGTGCATTTAGTAATTCTCTCTCTCTCTCTCTCTATATATATATATATACACACACATACATATTTAAATATATAATTAGGGAGAAAATAATTATAACAATTATAATTATCATTAATTCACTGTTTTTGTTTCTAAGCCAATGAGAATCAACCTCTCTATTCTCTACCACACACAATTTCAGCTCCTTTACTTTTCAGGCCATAATGGTAACATTTGTCTCTTAAAACTCATAACCAAAATTAAAGATAAAAAACTCTAGACACTTCTTTTTTTTCACCAACTTACTACACACATTATATAGAAAGCCTACAAGAAACAGTTCATCCTGGGTATGAGCATAGAACCACCTCTTAATCGCTGTTGTTCCCAAGTCAATCCTGATCCAGGGTGGTAGCACTTGTTAGGGTCCCAACTATCAGCAAATAATGAACCCCACCAAACACTATGAAAATATAATACATTTTTATAATGAAAATACCAGCAATGAATGTTTGAAAAAAAAATTACTAGCAATACATTTTTGTCAAAAAAAAAATAAAACCACAAAGTATGGTTTTTGTTAGCTTATCCAGATTTCATCAATTGGTTTGCAAAATTGAATAAAAAGGTAGAGTTTGTAAATCTCGACAAAATATGTTAGTGATAACTTCAACAATGCTAAATATTGAGAGGATTTCAATACATGTCAGTTAAGAGAAAAAGATTTTATACATTTCAACTGACAATAATGCTGACCGTTCAGTCAGTGAATGCCAAATGTTTCCTGTCTAGAATTAATTTCACCAAATGTATTTTCATCATATATATATATATATATATAAATATATATATATATGTACACACACACACACACACACACACACACCTGGTGCCTCATGGTATATAAGGTTTCTTGGCGAGGTTTCTGCAATCAAATTGCAGTTTTCTGTATAGGTTTTCCTTCCTTTGGACAAACACATTGTTCCCATTGTAATGAATTCCATCTACTTGGGTTTAGTAATTTAGAGTTTCCCTTCTCCTAGAATGCTTGCCTACCAAGGTGGAAGAGCATAGTCTGCTTTGTTATTTAACCCATATCTGGGGGTGAAGAAATGAATATCTTTCCTACATAATGAACTCAACTGGAATTTAAACTCAGCTAGGTAAATTTTATTCCAAGCTGCTATCGACTGCATGAACCACACATACCGTTGTCATCAGTTATATACAGTAAAATTAACTTTTGACAATCATCACTTTTAAAGATTGGGTTTTATTAAGTTAAGATGCCAAAATAATTCTAAAACATAAATAAAAATAAGCTTCCTACTACTTCTTGCACCTTCTCAGACTGTTTTTTGCCGATATAAATTGGAAAGATTATATTGTGTCCGCTGATAGAAAATTGGGTTAACTGTGTCATGCTAAGACCATTTTTCTCACCTGCATCTATCTTAGATATTTATAAGCCTATCACTCATCGATGCATTGAATATTGCTGCCAGATCTGGTCTGATGCTTCTGCTATATATTTAGAGATTCTTGATAAAATACAAGGAAGAATCTGTAATGTTATTGGTCTTGACCTGGCATTTTGCCTTCAGTTATTTTCCACTACTGTAACGTAGCTTCCCTGTGCTGTTTTTGTAAATATTTCCATGGTAACTTTTCTGATGAGCTTTCCTCTTTTGGTTAGTTTATTTTTGTATATAAACTGTATTCATTGTAAATTTTCATTAGGGTTCACATTTTAATTGTTATTTTTTTTATAAACCAGACAATTTGTACATATTGGATCTAGTTAGGACTATATAGAGATTATAGTGATCGTCCAAAGAATGTGTTGTTTTGATGTAAGGAATACTGTGGTATGTTTGGGTGAGTAATTGTGGCTAGCTAAGTTTAAGATAAGAAAGACTGAAGACCAGCCTTCTCTTCCCCATCCCCACTTTTGGCCTTGTGCCACTTTTTTGTATTATTCAGAATAAATATTGCTTTCCCCTTTGGTGCATACTTTATGAATTTAAGCACATTACTTGATCAGTGGCAACGTTTCATCATTTTACAATCGAGATGTCTAGATGGAACCATAAATTCTATTCTAACAATTTCTTCTCTTGCATCTCTTGCTTGGGAAACTCCCTTCCAACTTCTTACTTTCCAATCACCTTTGATCTTCAAAAATTTAAATGCAGTACCAATTGTTATCTTCTGTTTTCTTAATTCGGATTCTTTTATTCTTCTCTCTTTATAATGTTTTCTTTTTCTTGTATTCCCTCTCACTCAGTAACCCTTTTTGCCTTGGTGGCTTTATTGCCTTCCTTCAGGTGAAATGATTAAAAAAAAGTTCTCAGATTCATCTGATGTTCATTTTGTACTCTTAAAAGAATTACAAAGGTATTCTGACAACTGATTCTTAAGAGGAGGAAAATATTATTGCTGTCAAACATTGTGGAAATTTTTCTCAATGTGATCTTATTCAAATATTAGCTAGACACCAAGATTTAAAAAAAAAAATCGAGATCTTGTTCACTATTCTAAGCAACCACCTTGTCCAATCTGTGCATTTATCAGAAGAACTAGGAAGACAAATCATGAATAAACAGATGCACTGAACCAGCAAGTTTTTACCAAATCTAATTTTTTGCCCCTTTACATTCTTATTATTGTCTAAATGGCTGTATGAAGAGGTGTGCATTGAAGCATTTGGGGACCAAATTGGGAAGAAACAGAAAGCGTTTCTATATATTTTCACTCTTCAGAAAAATAATTACTTGGAAATTAAAAAAACAAGCAAAGAAAGGAATATTTTATTTTTAAAAACTACATTTCAAACAAATGACTTTAAATCATATGACCATTTTATTACACAGTAATAATTGTTTTTGCTTATATTACTTTTTTTTTATTTTTATATACATATGCACATCTTTTTCAAATTATTTTTCTTTTCTCATTAACTGATTGAATGATTTATGAGAGTTCAATGGGGTTCAATCAGAATAAAGAGGAAAACTGTCCATTCACATAAATTTTTGCTTTTTCTAAAAAGAGGGTCGTCAATTGTGGAATAGAACATAGACTTTCATGTGTGCTGGATTTTCCTCTAAGAAACTGTTATTTTTATTTTGCATCTTGAAGTTTATTATTCAAAAATATTTTTTGGCTTTTTTAATTTTAGATATTTTTGTTATTCTTCTTCTGTTAATTCTGTAATTTTTCTGTTTTTCTCTTTCTATTTCATGGATTTTTGAAAATTTTTTGACTATTTTGATGCTGCTTTTCTGTTGCTGTTTTTTAGTTTTTCATTTTTTTAAGATTCGGATAAATTTTCAAAATCTTCTTGGCTATCTTTTATTCATTTATTAGTATTTGTTTAAACAACTTTAACATTTAATAGTTTTTTCTTTCTTAAATCTTTATATATTTTTTTTAACAACTCTTTGTTCTTTCATTAAAACTTTCAAATATTTTTTGTTTCTTATGTTTGTTAGATTTTCTTTTTTTTTGTTTGCTTTTGTCACATTTTTTTAAAAGTATTTTTGGTTATATTTTTTGGCTTGTTTTTCCCCACTGATAACTAAGGACATTAATTACTTAGAAATACTTTGAAGCCATTCATCCGCCTGATATCTCAACTATTTATTCACAATTTTGTATTAATAGAAAAAATAGTAAATGAAATAAAACTATTTCAAGAAAGACATGCATCTGCTTGGAAAGGACTTTTGTAAAACTGCACTTAAATCATTCTGTTTATACTAATTTAAATGTTCTGCTTTGTAGTGTATCCTGGCATTTTCAATCAAACCTCTCCTTCTGTGGACATTCATCATCTGCATATGTAATTTAGTTCTTTGTTTTGCTTTTTCCTTGCTGCTCTGATCAATTTAGGATATTTCTCTCCCTTTATTAAAGTTCCTCCTATAATTTTCAGGTGTGTTTATTTTACTCTTGATTCATGTTAAATATTCTCATTATATTTGGAGCATTCGTTTAACTCTTCAACCTTATTTATAAGATCATTTTTTCTTCAAGTTTTCTGCCAAAAAGAATAGCATGTATACAAATTACATTTATTTTATATATATGAACACACTTAATCTGGTTCATATGATCATCTCAAAAAGTGTAAATGAAAGCCTTTTGTCTGAGATTTTAAGTTGAAATATTACCTTAACTTTTTATTAAATGAAACATTGGCAGCCATTATTAATTCTTGACTAGTATGTTTTTAATTTCACTTGCTTTCCATTAGTAGCATTAGTATAGGTTGAGAATCCTTTATCCCAAATTCTTGGGATGGAAATGCTTTGGTTTTCAAATTTCTTTTGATTTTGGAATACAGGCTATTTAATTTGTATACAGCATCTATAAAATAGGGCAGCTTGGGAATGGAACCTAATTATAAACACAATATCTGTTTACATTTCATAACACATCTTATACATATACCCTGAAGGTAGTTTTATATAAATAACATATACCCTGAAAGTAGTTTTATATAAAATTTAATAAATTTTGTGTACCTATAGATGCAAGTAATGACGCTAGTCATGTAATGCTCACACAGATTTTTAAGTTGTGAAATTAAGATTTCATACAAAAATAATATTTTGTACATTTTGTACGTGTACAAAAAAAACATGATCACTGCTTACAAAAAATATATAAATACAGGACTTTGACATTTTGAATAATATCTTTACTGAGCATGAAACACCTGGTAAGTATTCCACAAACAAAGGTGATGGCAACATAGGCTATGTAGCTGGGCTGGGGAACCCCCACCCAGGGCAGATGAGGTCACTCACAACAGCTGCACCAATCTTTCCAGGACTTTGTGAAATTTTGATTTGTGGCAAGTCATGTCAGCATATCTCTCTCTCTCTCTCTTGATCTAAATTCATACATATATCTTGACCTATCTATGTTCATATGTATCTCTCTCTTGATTGATCTACCTCTGTTCATATATATCTCTCTCTTGATCTATATATATATATATATACATATACATATATATATATATATATATATATATTGATCTATCTATGTATGTTCATATATATTTCTCTTGATCTATGTTCAATATATGTTTTTTGTTTATTTACAAACAAATACAAAAATATATAGGACATAAAAATTGATTTGTTAACACATTATTCCACATGCCCAAATAAATTTCTATTTGATTATTTTACATGTTAAAATAAATTCCTTAATATTCTAAGATTTATCAATCTCTCATTCATCAATTTAGTTAACTACTGAACTATTTTGATGTTATCCTTAGTTACAGCAGTTTTTATCTTTCTTCTCAGATATCGTTATTGTTTGAAAATTGGTTTTCAGTATCATATATACATTTTAATGATGGCCCACAAATTTTCTACTAGAGAGGCTGGAAGCCATTCCATCAATATGATGTTTTTGAAACTATTTTGTCTGATGGCTGGGCTAGAGTTTGAGTCCTTCATGGAAATAGTCAACCAACACAACTTAGAAGATATTTCTTCAAAATATGTATTTTTGCCTATGTGCTCAAATTTTAGGGACACCTTGTAGATGGCAAAGTATTTATCAGAACTCCCCCTAAGTATTTTCTATGTAATGAATTATATTTTTTTCTAATTAGGGTGGCATTTACAAACTCAAAGTTATTGCCCTTTTTTTTTTCTGTGTGTTACATGCAAGTTTAAATGGCTGTCTAATTACTACTGATGACAGAATAAGGAATAACAGTGAGTGTTCCAATAGAGCAGTGGTTCCTGAAATCTTTTTCACTGGGCTGCATTTTCAGAATGAAAATTTGTTCGCGCCTCACCAAATTTTATGTGATAAAAGGTACATTTAAAAATAAAAGAAAACAGAGAGAGGGTTAAAGGAGATAAGCATTGATAACTCTCTCGTTCAATTTTCAGATCCTCATTACTATATTCTTAATACTTGATATAAGGTAAAAATATCACAATGATAAAACTGGCCAATAATTATTTATAACTATTTATACTGGGACTCATGCATGCAATTACAAGCAATCCATAATAATATTTTAAATTTGGAAATCATATTTATTTTTGGCATATGAATTTTTTAAAACTGTTTCTAAATCTTAGATTGTCTTTCAGTCATTCTGCATCACTCGCAATCCTCTTCCACTGCACCTCTGAGGTGTGCTGCACTGTTTGGGAACCACTGCCATAGAGGAATTCAAAGATACACCTTTGATTCATGTACACTTCTGTTGTCAGATACTATTTGACCATTCATGGGCTATTGGTGGGAATGTTTATACTCTACTCTCATGCCACCAAGATTCACCTCTGATTTCAAAGGCCTATATAATAAAAAAGGTGGTATTAATTTTGTAGAAATCCTCAGCTTATGATTTGTCCTCATGTAATTTGCCTTAATAAGTGACAACTCACCAAGGCAGCAGATGCAATCATTTTGAGTTATAGTTGAAAGTATTTGATTTTCACCTTCATACTGAGAGAATATTATATATAAACTTCTATAAATCAGAATAATTTTAGGCAATTGAATGCAAAGTGAAAAAATTCTATGTAACACATTTCATCTTCTTCATCAGGCTAAAGTAATGGACTTCATCAGACTAAAGTAATGGTCATATTGTTAAAATTATGTAGAGGGGAGGGCGGGAAATATAAATGGAAATGTCAGGTGTAATTATATCAGTCAATCATTCAGTTAAGTGCCATATGTGAAACACGATTGGTTAATCATGTGTCTTTCGATAGATGACTGACTAAGTAGGAGATTTTTCTTGCAGTAGGTTGCCATTTCTTTCTATGATAGACTGATTGCCAACCAAGGCTAATGAACCCAGTCTGTCCTGCTATTCAATCCATAGCAGGGTGGTGGGAGAAGAGATGGATTCATACCTTTCCCAAGGGTATTTGTGCGTAAAGTGAATACTGAAGTGAAATGCTGAAGATGCGGAATGTTAAATCTTAAATTCAAAAATCTCCGGCGTTTGACATATCTAGATATACAGCTTAGCTAATCTCATTCAATTATCAAATGTTTTCTTTTTTCCTTTGTTGCTGTTAAATATCCAACCTTACTTTAATCCAATGAAATCCTTTTAGAGAACAAAACACATTACATCAAATTTTTTTCCAATTTGTCATTCAATCACTTTAATGTTGATAACAATTAAAATTAGCAGTAGAGGTCAAAGACAAATAATATGAGTGAGAAATTAATATAGAAATATTTTAACTTTCATTTCATCAAATATAATATAGTCTATACATTTTTTTATCATTTCCTCCCAAACAATATGGAGTTACAGGGAGTGAAAGTGAAAGAGAAGACTGAAAATAAGGAGGATTGTGGAAAGGACAAAAAATGAAGACAGAAGATGGTGATTGATGTTGCATTTAAATTTTTGAAGATTGTAGTTATCAGGGAAGCAAAGAATTGGAAGAAAGTTCCACTGGTGGGAAGTGCGAGAAAAGAAACTGTTGGAGTAGAATTGGTAGTTGCAATTAGCTATTTCAACAGTAAAAAGGTGGGACCTAGTTGCCAATCTAGTAGCACGCTTAAATTCATGTAGTTGGGGCATCAGGGAAAAAAGCTTGTCAGAGCAGTTGCCATGAAAATATTTGTAGAAAAGGCAGAGGAAAGCCACACCATGTTGGTGAGAAAGTGATTGAAGTCAAGATGCCTGGTAAGGATCAATTACATTATAGATCATTCTTCAGATTTTGTCAAGAATCTGTAGATATATAGCAGAAGCATCAGACCAGATATGGCAGCAACATTCAATGCATGGACAAATGGTAGATTTGTAAATGTGAAAGATGTATTCTGATGAGAAAAATTTTCAGGCACAACACAGTGACCCAAGTTTCCTTGCATAGTTAGCTTTTCTTCTTTAGCTCATATATTAGTCATCAAGAGGTAAAAATATCTCACATCTGAATAAAAGCTTAGATACTTGACATGGAGAAGATAATATAATTCTAAAATGCCATCATGAGTGTATAAATCTATGCATCTGTATTGTAAATGTATTGACATCCAAAGTCATTTTTCTTGATGGCTTAAAATTATACAAAAAGAAAAACCATATTATATATATATATATATATTTGTTGCTAATGTTCAGCCAATACAAGGCACAAGGGCCACTCAAGGTAGAGGGCATTGTGTGGAGTTGTATTAGTGTAAGAAAAGGCAAGTGAAATTCTTGGGGCTATGCAGGGAAAATAACAGTTAATTCTAAACTTGAAGATATCAAGATTTAATTAGGAAATGAAAGTACAGTTAAAAGTATAGAGTTGAAATAGACTTTAGAAGGAACTGGAAACCAAATCCTAAACAGGAAACAAGGGATAAACCACTATTCCTGTTCAAAAGACTGGGGAAGAGTATGAACCTGACAATAGACTAATATATATATATATATATATATATATATATATATATAAAGAAATATAGTCTTAAAGTGTGCTATATTTATGGGATAAATCATATCAGAGATATAGCGTGTGTAAATATAAAAGTGAACATAGAAGTTAACACTTAGAGGCGGCAGTCTGTTTCATGCTAGATGCAATCGTCAGGCAACTGGTGCTGTTATTTTTCTCGGCTATTTATATATACGGGTCAGTGGTGCATTGTGGGTAGTCTATTTTGGCGGAATAACAGCACTAGTTGCCTGACGATTGCATCTAGCATGAAACAGACTGTCGCCTCTAAGTGTTGACTTCTATGTTCACTTTTATATTTATATATATATATATATATATATATATATATAGTGGGTATTTAGACAACAGTTTCTTATTAATGCAAGTTTGGTTAAAGGCCAACAGGAACTCCTTCATGATTTCTTATTGATTCTTCAGTACCAACAATTTTTCAAAGTTCTGCACTGGGATTAAATATGAATTGTTCAATATCTTCAAATCACTTTTGATTTCATTAAGTCTTTATCAAAGAATTTGTTTATGTATTAATCGTATGATAAGAAGGCGTCTAGGAGTTTAGTTTTGAATTTATTTTATATCTTATTTAATCATTTTCATCAGCTTGTCTGTTTAAGACTCAAATTGTTACAATATATCAAATATACTCACACTCTTCCCTAGTGTTTTGAAGAGGAGTAGATGTTTATCTTTTGTTTCCTGTTTAGGATTGTGTTTCCTGTTCCTTTTAAAGTCTTCTCATTCTCTTTCACTTCCAGCAGCCCCTTGCTGGAATTATTGCCTTGCTTGGGGTGAATTGATAAAAAAAATGAACAGACACACACACACACACATCTGTATATATATGCATGCCTTCTTCTATGTGCTGTGTCCCTTCAGGTCGTGGGAAATCATGACTCTTCACAGTTTTCTGTCCTTTTCACTATCTCTCCTAATCCCTGTTCTGCCAATCATTTAAACAAGCTATAAGAGCAATAAAATGTTTCATTTTCAGGGTACTCCTGTACAGATGATTGTTAACAATTTATTGTGAAATACTCTAAAACTATTAAAAATTTCCATTAGGTTGTTTTTATCAAATTGAATTACATCTTCCTTCATTTGAAACAGTTGTGAACTTGATGAATGTGTGATAAATATATGTTCTAAACAATGTTTACAACAAGCACTTCAAATAAAAGGTTAAAAAGGAAACCCCCATCAATACTGGAAAGACAATAACAGCTACTAAACTTGAAAAATACATTTTCCTGAAAATTATTTTAAGAGAAAGATTTTATAAATTACACCCAGAAATAGCACTGGCTGCTCAGTCAATGAATACCAGATGTTTCCTTATAAGGAAAGGGCTACTATTACCATAAGCTAATTTAGGGATGTTATTCTATTTGTATGATTGTGAAATGAGAGAATTTTCAATTCACTCTGTTTATTTGAGCATATTAATCACACACACATACACACGTGTGTGTGTGTGTGAAGATCATAAAATGAACAGATTTTAAGTTTAACTGAAAAACATAAATATTGTTTGAAAAAGTAATAATAATTATAATTTACAATTATTATTTCATTTATTATATATATTAAGATTATTATATTTTATTTGAAGTTTTATATGTATTGTTTATTATTATTTCTTTCAACTTTTTCCACAGTTATTGGATTTTTTTCTGTATTAGTATTTATTTGTTTTTGTACAACTAACCTGAAGAGTGAAGATTATTTGTCTTATTTTTAGTTTCTGTTTTTGAATACCTAAAGTTATATTTATCGACTTTGCATTTTCTACTGTCATTATAAAAATTTTATAAAGTCTCCATAATCTCCAAGTATTTTAGGCTTAAACCCCAGTGTATATTTTTATATTTTCTTCCTGCTATCTTTTTTCTAACTTTTCGATATTTGTGTTTGTTTATTTATGTACAACTATTTCGTAATTTGTCTTGTTTTCTAGTGTCTTTGTTTACTTAACATTTTTACTTTTACATATTTTTAAAAAAACATTCGTTTTTGGAGAGTTTCTAAATGTATATATATATTTGTATAAAGAAGTAATGGATCTCTTATCTATTCATTAATCTGACAGATTTTACGACTGCTGGAGAGCACATATTTTTCATTTTCTTTAATTTCTTGAATATTCAGACTGGTAGACGAAAATAAATGAATATACTTTTTAATAAATGTATATACTTTTTAATAAATAGAGTGTCTACTCAGATATGGGTATCCACTAAAAATACCATGCAAAATTTTTCAGCTACTTTAAACTAGTAAATATCTAATAATTACTAGCTAATAAGTGGATGTTTGTATCGGGTTTTCTCTAGATGAAAGTATGGTCAAGTTGAGACTATTTTCATACCTAATTATCATATTTTGGAGCCAAGGATTTGAATGAGAGAGGGGAAAGCAAGATGGCACCCAAAAATTACTGTGCAAATCTTCCAGCCACTTTAATTTTTTGGTTTTTCTTTTTGATGCTGTTACAAAAAGTGCTGGGATCATTAATATGAAAATATTTTTTGTAACAGCACTGATATTTTCTGACATATAGTGAAAATTCTCATATTAAACTCCTACAGTCATTCATTGCTTCAAATCATGGTGAAAATTTCGAAAGAAGCTAGAATGAAAATAGCCAAAAATATGAGTCAGAGATCAGTAGCTAAGAAACTTGGAATTTCAAAAAGCAACATTTCATCAATTCTCTCAACATTTCAAGGCAATCTCAAAACTGCAGCATAGGTTACTACAGGATAACACTGAAACACATTATAGTATAAAAAGAAATGGTAAGTTCAATCTAAGCCGCTATGATGGAGAAAGCATTACCTCACACCGTCGCCAGAATCCGACATAGAGAAACCAGATTTATTATACACTTGCATACATAAGGCAATATTTGCAATTTAACAGTTAGGTTTGGAATCAATTCATTTCTTGGAACTTAGAATGGATGCATTGTCTTTCCTTGAATTAGAAACACTGCAAATTATAAAAACATTTAACAAGTCAAATGCACATGAAACATGATTAACCAATGAAAATCAAACAACACAAAAGTAAAAATATCAGAATTTCTATCCTCTTTTTCTCTATATCACATTCTCAGATGAATCTTAAATAAAAGTGAAGCATATTAGATTATTAAACATTTTCTATTTGTTCTTTATCTTATCATTTATATATATATATATATATATATATATATATAAGAAAGATTGTGTCTTTATGTTTGTTTGTACAATGATTAAGCACATGTCTTTTTATAAAAAAAATTGGTGGAGACCAGTAAACATCAAAATTCAGTAAAATCCACATCCTGTTTTTGTCCAAGAGGGGATTAAAATCTTTTTAGTTCTCATTTTCTATAAATGTGCATGCAAAATAATAGTATTTCCCTTTACCCTATACTTTCAAATTTGGATGAGCTGAGTAAAAACAAATTTGTGAGTCTATGTGAAATTTTCTTTGGATCAATGAAAATGTTGTAATTACAGGAATTAGCTGTGAAACCTAGAAAAAGAAAGAAAATAAAATAATGATCCTACACAAAATCCTTTTTTTATATAAATTAAAGAGAAAATTAAATCAAGAGAAGTGTATCTGGAGTTATGGGAAAAGTTTAATTTCTGTTTACATTCAGATTTTCACCAGTGTCATATTATTCGCTGATTATATTATCAGCCTTAACAAAGTGCTTTGCATTTCAAAGAATTTTATTTCAACTATCCAAGAAAGCTAAGTATTCCTCATCATTACCAACCATCATTAATCTTCTTGGCGTGGGTGAACCAGCAGTTCATTTTAACCCTGAAGTCCGACGCCACTATAGAACAACTTCAAATAAGACTTTTAGCAACTGAAGAGAAAGCAAATGCAAGGGGTTCTACAGGGAGAGCTATAGAGGATACCAGAACACAAAGGGGAACATATTTGCAGTCTGAAAGTGCACAAAATTCTTTACATCAGGCAGTTGAAACACCAGAACAAAAAGAAGACTGCAAGCCAAAAGAACCAGAACAGGAGGCCAGAGAAAGGATAGTCTTCAGAAGGAAAGAGTTAGGTCCACTGCTCGCAGAACAGCTGAGACTCTTGAGCAAAGTCAGGAAAGACTTCAGGCTGCTAGAGCTAAGAGAGATGCTAGCAGGGCAGTTGAGACTCATGAGCAAAGACATGAAAGACTGCAGGCTAATAGAGCTGGCTCTGCTGCTACCAGAGCAGTTGAGACTCATCAGGAAAGAAACGAAAGACTAGAAGCAAATACAGGTAGGTTTGCTGTTAGCAGGGTAGGAGAGACTCCTGAGCAAAGAGATGACAAACTAGAAGCTAATAGAGCTAGGTCTGCTTCTAGCAGTGTTAGAGCAACTTCTGAGCAAGAACAGTTGAAATGAAACCTCAGAGTCTAGTTCAACTTAATGTGCCTTTATTGAACGTAACTGAAGATTCTTTCCATTTTGGCTAAGACAGCAGGACTTATTTATACAAATCATAAGATGGGGAGGTAATCAGGATATCTTACCACATTTTCCTTAGCTTTGTTTTCTCCTGGCACAAAATCATCCAGGTGACTGGGTTTCTTGACAGTTCTCTGGATCATCTCAGTGACAGCTGATCTGGGATTTCAGGTGTTACAGTCAGCCAGAAGTATTTTGTCTCATACTGTTTTCGTTTCCTTCTTGGAGTGGGATGCTCTGATTCTGAAAACTGATTATCAGAGTCTGTGGTAGTATGCTCTCATTTTGAGGGAGCTGTTCTGGTGTGAATCTCTGAATCATCACTATCAAGGCCTTGTTCCTCAGAAGGATCCAATGGCATTGTGTCATTGTTACTATCAAGAGGAAGAGATATTGCTTCAGGGGAGAGCTGCTTCACCCTCCGATAACTCACTGACAGGGACCAAATTTCTGAGGGAAACATTTAATTGTCTTCCGTCAGGGTCCTGGATGCATGCATTGAGTGGGTTTGCCTTGAGCAGTTCCACCTTACTCACAGGAGAATCATACTTGCTTCGTTGAATATGGTTTCTAAGTAAAACAGTACCTGGCTGTGAGAGCTACAAAGGGAGGGAGGTCCCAACCAAACTTTGCTTTGGAAATTTTAAAAACCTTTCATGGAGTGTTGCATTAGTTCTTGTACACAATAGTGTTCTTATAGCATACAGAGCCTTGGCTATTATGTTTTCCCAAGGTCTAATACGAAGGTTTTGGTTTTCAAGTGTTAACTACGGTCTTCCATATTATGCCATTGTATCTTTTGTACTGTTCATTCCCTTAAGGATTGTATGGGGTAGTCCATCTTATGGCCACTTCCTGTACCAACAGGAATCTTCTTAGATGATTGGACATAAAAGAGGTCCCATGATCTGCATGAATATAAGCTGGTGCCCCAAATATTGAGAACCGTCAGCAAAGACAGCATATGACTGTTGTTGCACTTACATCTGGACAGGGAAAGGCAAAAGGGAATCATGAGTACTTGTCAACAATAGTAGATATTTGTTTAAGGATTTAGATGGAAGAGGGCACTTAAAGTTCACACTCAGCCTATCAAATGGCTGTGTAGCTTTTTCTAGGGTTCCTGGTTTGGGTTTGTAGAACATTGGTGCAAATCTGACAACCATTTGTTATTCATTTCACATTCTCAACTGCAAAAGGCAAATTCTGACTTCAAACCACATGCATCATCCTGGATGACAGAGATCATTATGAACTTTTTGCATATCATTGGTGCTGTTTATTGATCCACACATTCTTGACAGCATGTCTGTCATTGCATTTTCCTTTCCGGACCGATAGAAAACGTCAAATGAAAAACAGGAAAGCTCTACCCTCCATCTCACTATCTTTTCATTTTTTTATTTTGCTTGACATCTTGGGATTAAACATAAGAAATGACTTTTGATCAGTGATTAATTTAAAGCAGTGACCATTTAAGGAATGTCACCATTTTTTTAGCACCTTGACTATAGCATAAGCCTCCTTTTTGGCAGCTGAATGTCTGCACTCAAATGCTGACAATAGTCTGGTGGAGAATGTTACAGAGCACCCAGATTGCCTTAATGCAGCAGCTATGGCCCAGTCAGAAATGTCAGTCTCTACTTCGAGGATAATGTCAGGATTCATGGAAGTGATGGCTGAGTTGGCAATATCTCTTTTTAACATCTCAAAGACTTTACCAGCAGAAGAAGGTAAAGAAATTTACTAATTTTCATAAGTGAGTGTATTTTCTCAGAAGAGGGTATCCATTGAGAGTAATGAGTGAACATACCCATGGTTCATTGGAAGGTGGCTACGGTGTTGGGAATAGGCAGTTTTCATAGTCTGATGGTTGTCAACCCATAAGGACACTTGTCATGGTTGAATGTAAGATTATATTTCTTGACAGCAACCAAAAAACATTTTGTAGTTGACCTAGTCATGGTTGCACACTGTAACATTATCTATGTAGGCAAAGGTGCCTTGTAGTTCTTCTTCAAGAATTATTTTATCAAGGACCCTCTGAAAACTGGAAAACCCTTTAGTGACCCCAAACTGAATCCGTCAGAACTAATAGTTGTCTGCAGGCTTCAAAAGTCATATAAGGCTTATCTTTAAGGTCTGTAGCTACTTGGTGGTAAGCACTCCTTAGGTCTGTGCTAAATATTCTGTATTTGGCAATCTCATTTATCATCTTGTCAATACAGGGTATAGGGCATGCATCCAGGATGGTGTACCTATTTATAGTTTGGGAATAGTCTATGACCATCCTTTTTCTATTATTATCAGAAGATGTTATTAACACCTGTGCCCTCCATGGTGATCTGCTTTCTTTGATTAATCCTTCTCTTAACATTCTTGTTACTTCTGCCTGAATAAACATTTTGTCTTCAAGAGAATATTTTCAAGATTTGGTGACCACTGGTTTACTGGTTTTGGTGAAGTTTTCGAAAAAGAATGGTATTGTACACTTACAGAAGCCAAGCCACAGATATTCAATGCTGGTTTAGGGTCCCCAAAAGGGAGATTAATATTAGAATGCTTTTTGAGAAAATCATGACCCAGTATGACATCACAATGCAGATTTGGCATCACAAAAATTTGGTGTTAGTTTGATTGAATTCTAGACGGCCAAAATGTATTCTCTAACCTGTGAATATAGTGAAGTGTTTGCCATAGCCACCTGACTATCACAATGTACAATTTTAAATCTGTTTTTTTTTTTGCTATATCAGCACTAATAAAACTCTCTGAGTTTCCTGTGTTGACAAGAGCATTCATTTCTACCCCATTTATTTTTACTGTTAATATAGCCTTTGAAAGTCATTTAGGCTTTGCAGTTGATATACTAGTTGCAATAGGAGCATTCAAACTAGGAGAAAAACAGCTTGATTGACAATCACTTGTGGCATTTAGTTTCCTTGGCTGAGCAACACAACCTGGGATGTAGTTTGAGACAACAAACACAACATTTTTGTCTGGTTGTAACACTAGCACTGGATGCAGTGTCTTCCAGAGAGAGAAAATTTGGAACTGGTGGAGTAATGGGTGGGGGCAGAAATGAGAAAGTCTGCCTTTTTTCCCTGTTTGAGTCATTTGAACTGGTGGATACCATTCCAGATCCAGAACACGTGGTCAATTATCTAACAGAATTTCTGAATTCTCTAGAACATCTTGGGCTACTTTTACATAGACTGCAACTCAAGATGGGGTGCTTATAATGCTATTATTGAATCTGGACCCACAAAGACTTTGTAATGGTGCCAGACTGGTGGTTAAAAGTTGATGCCACATGTAATTGAGGCATTGGTTCTTACAGGGTATGGAAAAAGTGAAGATATCTTTATTCCCAGGATTCCCCTTATTCCAACAGGGTTGGATATTCCATTCACATTTAGGAGACATCAGTTTCCAATAAGAGTAAGTTTTGGTATGTGCTATATTTCGTGCTAATAGGAATACATACTTGAAAAACAAGGTGGATAAAATAATTAAAGGTTTATTGTAAAAAGCCAGTACAATTAAGGTCATTGTAAGTCAATCCAGTAGTGAGTGCTACTATTGGAAGGTTGGTAGTTCTCGCGTAAGTCTGAATCGTACTCAACAGATCCCAGCTAGGATATCTAGCTACCCCCCCCACCCACGAGGGTTGCATGTGGCACAAGGCTGGGTTTAACGTGGGTTTTCCGAGCCTGTAGGCTCAGCCAAAAATATTCCCTATTTGAACCCATAAAAACGGGTTCAGGGTCAGTCTACCTCCCCGAACGAGACTCTGCCCTTTGGCGGAGCCTCGTCTGGGTTCGTCTCTGTCCAAAGGCAGAGAGTTCGACTGAATAGCTGGAACAGGTCGCAGCTAGTCTCTGTAGTCCATTGACTTACAGATACTTATAGCAAGTTACTACCTATAGTGTAGTCACTCATGGGGGTGACAGGTTATTTCATTACATCAGTATGTCTATTAAAAAATCACAAGTCAGACTATCAATTACTGGAATACAGTTTGAAGAATCCTGTTTCTCTCATGAGAAGTTGTATGTTGGTTGTTCACATGTGGGAAGTAAAACCAATTTGTTTGTTTATGCTCCCTAAGGAAAGACAAAGAATATTGTCTACCAAGAAGTATTGTAATATAAAAACTGGTTAAAGATATTTTTGTGCTTGAATAATGAATTTGAAATTTTATTGTTGTTATAGATTTTATTTTTAACTTTTTAAATCCCAGGCAACGCAGGGTAGCTCTGCAAGTATATATATATATATATATATATATATATATATATATACATACATTTTTTTTTAAGCATTTCATGCCAAGCAAGGTGGGATGCCACTAGTATGCAAGGGTTACAGAGTGTGAGCGAGAGTAAAGAGGTGTGATGGAGGAAAGGAGAAGGACAAGGGAGAGTTCAGGGCATCTGGAGATGTCAATTGACATTACATTTGAATAGTTGGAGATTATAGCTATCAGGGAAACAAGTAATAGGGAGGGAAATCCACAAACAGGAGGTGTGAGACATGAAGCTATTGAAGTAGAAGAGACGGCCACATTTAACCATTTCAACATTGAAAGGGTGGGTCCATCATGCCAGCCTAATAGCACGCTTAAATTCATGCAGTCTGGGAACTAGCAATAGTAGCTCATCGGAGCAGTTACCATGAAAGTATTTCTAGAAAAGACAGAGGGATGCAACAGCATATCTGTGAGAGAGCAGATCAGGACCAACCACATTGCTTATCCGTCTCTGGATCTTGTCGAGGACCTTAAGGCGAACAGCAGGGGCACCAGACCATATATGGCAGCAGTATTACATGCAAGGGTGAATGGTTGATTTGTAGATTTGAAGGATGGACTCAGGCGAGAAAAACTTTTTGGCACGACACAGGGAACCAACTTTCCTTGCAGTGGATGAAGCAATTGATTCAATGTAATTGTTCTATCTCAGGTCAGTGGACAGTATGAAACCAAACGGTCGTAAAGAGGTGCTCTCATGGAGTTGAGCATCAGACATTCTAATGGGTGGCATTGATGGTTCCTGGTCATGAGTAATAGAGAGCAGTTTTGTTTTAGAGGCATTAAAGTTAACCAGCCAATATATATATATATATATATATATATATATATATATATATATATATATGTATGTATGTATGTATGTATGTATATAAAAATATAAAAGAAATGACAAACATAAGACCTTCTATGCCAATGTGCAATTGTTCCATCAGGAAATTTATCATGCAGTTGTAAAAATTGTATTTAGTTCAATTTATAATGACGAGGCATGAAGACCTCACCATGTAACCATGACTCTTATATAAATATATATATTCATGTTGTTTACAAAATTAAAAAATTTCTTGTGCTGAATTTAATTTTTAAAAACAATTATCCAAAAACTTCTAAGTGGACATCATTATTCATTGATAAAACAAACCACATGAGTTATTTCTCATATCTGAACACATCTTTTTAATTCATTGTTAATCTGAAGTAATCTGGTTTTGTTATAATTATCTTTTATAGAATCAAACGGAATGGAGGGAAATGAAGAAATATGCTGGCAAAAGAAAACTTGCTGCGACTTTGCATCTAAATAATGCTGTGAAAATTCCATCTCCATTAACTGTAGTAATTATTTTTATAACAAACAAAGAAAATTATTTGAAGCTGCAAAATTAACAACCTGTCAAACTTTTTCTCACAGACACTATGTAGATTTAATATAGATAAATTTTCAGTGCTTAAGTTCTTAAAATACACATTAAAGAGCAAACATATCTATAAAAATATGTTGAAATTTATTAATTAAATCCGAAGAAAACTGGCCATTAGTTTCCAAAGTCTTTAGAATTAAGAACTTATCAGCCTATAAATACTGACTGACAAACTGGTTGTGAAAGCCTTCTCTGGTATTACGAGAACTTATGCATGTCCCTTCACAATGTTGGAAATCATGGCTATCCACAATTTCCTGTCCTTTTTAGCTCTTAATAAATGTTGTCATTTTGTTATTTCTTCTAAACCGTGTGCTGCCATCATTTACTCAAGCTTGCTAGATAGGTTATGTGTTGTTTTCCTCTGTACCTCTTGCCATCGATAGCTCCTGTGAGTATCAAATTTTCCAAGCTCCTGTTCCTCATTATGTGCCCTAGAAATTTCAACTGCCTCTTCTGATGTCAAGTATAAGTGTCCATTTTGTTTTCATTTTCTCCAAAAATTTGTCGTTACTCACATTTTCAATCCATTCTCTTCTGTAGAACCATATTTTTGTTGCTTCGAGTCTATTCTTCATCTGTGAGGAAATTGTCTGGCATTCAGTTATAGAGGAGGACTGATATTACATAACAGTTCCATACTCGTTTTTTGTTTGTAAAAAGAATTTCCTGTTTCTTAATACTTTACTTTGCTTTTGGAAGGCATCTTTCACTAAACCAATGTGCCTTCGAATTTCAGTGTTGCCCTTTCTATCCTCTGTTAAAACACTTCTCACATATTTAAATTTGTTATACTTGTTTGATTTCGTTATCTCCAATTTGTAATTTGCATGTTGGGCTGTTCCAAGAAATGTGTATTCATAAGTTTTTAAATTCTGCAAAGAACATTTCCTTTATCCACTTTCAACAAAGAAAGTCAAATGTTAAATTATGAAAAGTGTCCTAAAATTTCAAAATGGTTCTATGAACATTTTATAATACAAATATTTAATTATAATGCTTCTTATAATTTTATTTTTCCAGTTAAAATAATGAACGAGAAACAAGTTATTTTCTCTTATTAAAACCAAAAGAAAAGCAATAGTATACACTTAATAAAATTCTGTATTTTATTATGAGGTAAATTTGAATATTCATTTCTCAGAGGTCAAGTATTTCGGGAATAGAGAGCAAGTGTTTGGGAATTATCAAAAATTACTCTAAAAACAGTAGGATAATTATAAAAATATTTGGAAATAATTCACTTAGGCAAATTTCGGCAGAGAATCGATGAACTCGTCAGTATAAAGGGTAAGAATGTTTAAAATATATTCATATGAATTAATTTGACAATCTTAATGAATTGGAACAGTCAAGGAGACACAAAAGTTGGTAGATTATTACATTAATATGGTATAGAAACCCCAGAAAAGCTACAATACATAATACAATTATGAATTAATTAAGTTGTTAAAGACTGTAGTAAGCATAAAACAATAATATAAAATTGAATCACAAAAGAAATACCAGTTATTTTTTTTAATGTCTATTTAAATATTAGGCATGCATTGTCTGAAAGTAAACTGAAATCTAATTTAAAATAATTACTTTTTTCCCCACTACAATGTTATTTAAAATTGTTATCAATCAACTGATAATTCAGTTTGGGTACCACCAAGATTTTACTGTAGATTTAAATTGTAAACAAAATATGGGCATTCAATAAAACACATAAAAGCAAAGCTGTGAATGTTCCTGTTATATTACAAATAACATTTATGTCCGTTATATAAGAATTTGTAAAGAATAGTAAAGGGAGCTAACCCATTACCATTCAAAGATCAACCTTGAACTTAAAACCCTTACTAATCTGGGACTCCTATTGGCTAACTCTTGTCCAAACAGTAGACCTTCTTGGAGCCATGCAGTAAACTCAATCCTAAAATTTTCCGCTTTTGCAACTGACAGTTGTAGTCACCCCACAATTATGGAGCCATCCTTCCGATGTTAATGGCATACAGAATCCACAAAGTCCACTTGTTTCTTGGACATTCTCCTAACAGTTAAGTCTGCAAATATAAATTATATTTTGCAAGCCTTCTTTTACTTATTGTGTACACACCCTTTTCTGTACGTTAAACCCTTTGAACCTAATACAGTTGCAGTGTTAATTCTCTTCTTCATGTGTGTTGATCTTTGCCTTGGACTTTTTGGAACTGAACTGTAACCAGAAAATCTTTGTAATTACTTTTCATCAAAGTAAGAAACATGGTGCTGTAGAAAGAACTTGTCATTTTATAGCTCATAGTACAGATTCAAAGAAATATTTTGCTTTTTATTTCTTCCAACACTCATTGCTGAAGATCAGGGATCATGGACAATTTAGAAATTTATAGTTTGGAATTACAAGTTTTCCTTTGCTTAGACTGGTTGCCAACCAAGGCTAGAGAGCCCTGTCTGCCCTGTTACTTAACCTATCTCTGGGGGAGAAGAGATGGGTTCATAAATTTTCCAAGGATATTTGAGCAGAAGTTACTGTAAGAAAAATCTACTAGAATTCGTCTCTCCGATTTCTCATTCCAAGCTGCTATTCATTACATCACCCACACATCCTGCCTATCATTCTCACTGAGAAAAAAGTGATGTTGGCGGTTCCTCTTCCGATCAAATATATATTGTTCTAAGCAATTCATATTCAGGCTGACAGAAAAGAGAGTTAAAATATTTAGATTATTCATTAAACCAATAAAATACATTGTCTTGAAAATTAAAAATATTTATACCCTACTTTATACTCCCACAGTTTTATGTGTTTTAATCACATGATCATGTGGCTTCTATGCTAGGATACAGTTGAGTCATAAATGTCCATGTTTTGTTTATAAAGACATAAAAAGCTTACTGACAGTATTTGTTTTCCCTACTTCCATTGATATTCCCATCTATGCAATGATTGTTGTCTTTGTTCTCAGATTCTCAGCTGGTAACATTTAAATGATTATATATGTTTAAAGTTTGTTTTTTTTTTATGAAGAAGAAACTTGAAGCAAGAGAAATGTGGTTCAACAAGATGCTGAGAGTGCTCTGGACTGAACATGTGAGCAATGACAAAGCTTTAGAGAAAATGGAAACAAAACGAATACTTTTACTTAATAGATGAAGTTGAAATTTCATAAAGAGGAAATAAGGCTTTGAAAATCAGACACTCCCAGGACACATTGGAGGCAAGAATGACAAAGAAAAACAGCACATAACCTACCTAACGCGCACATGTAAATGGTTGGGAGAAGAGGTATTAGGAAAGATAACTAAAAGACAAAACTTACTAAAAGCTACAAAGGACAGGAAGTTGTGGAGAGCCATGGTTGACAACATACTGAAGGGACATGGCACATAGAAGAAGAAGAAACACAAGCTAGCAAAAACATTTAAACTTTTGTAAAGGAAATGTTAGAGGTATGGTAACTCTATAAGATGGTATAGAATGTGGTTCCTTAATCCAAGTGGACTAAACTCCTTCATTTTCGCATAAACTTTTAAGTACTACAATTAATTCAAGCTAATGTTCCTTACAGTTTCTCTGAACATAATTGTTGCAGTTTGAAAGTAAAAAAAAAAACATACGTTAATGTCCAAATTCATATAATTTTTTCATTATATGGAATCTGCTAACAAATTTTATCTGTTCCCTCAAATGAAACATTGCTCACCTCTCACTACTCTATCATTGTATTCATGGCAGATGTTCAGGTGAACTACAAGCCTTAGTTACCCCAGTTCAGACCTTCATAGCTAGAACGAACCAGGCCATTCATCCTCATTTCCTTCATATTCCAATGGTGAGTAGGAAGTTCCACTTAAACAGCTTCTTCCACATAACTTTTGCATTATGAAATGGACTCCTGAGAGAATACTTCCCTGATCAGTATAATCGGAATCTCTTCAAGTCGAATGTCAACCATTATCTATCCTACATATCCTCATAATATGCACCTCGTATTCCATTCCTGTATGCCCTTACAACAATTTAATTTAGTAATCTTCTACCTTGAGTGGCTCTAGGGCCATGTATTGGGTGAACAATAATAACAAAAAAGCAGTGAATTGCTATAATAATAAAACCAATTCCGAAATATGCCTTTTACTCTATCACCCTATATCTCAAGTGACTCATGGGCCTTGTACAGGGTGAACATCATTGTCAAAAAATATATATATAAACATCCTCTTTTTGTGTAAAACACATACACACATATCTGTGGCACTATGGTGGTGGTGCAGGCTGAAACCACAGTCCCTCACTTTTTTTTTGGGAATTGAGAACTAAACAGAAAGCTAAATTTGTCTTCTTGGCTTCAATCACTGCAATTAAACTGAGCTTTGTTTAAATTCATTACTTCCAGTAGCATCTGCATATCTTATGTTGTTAAGATTGTATACACCAAAAATAAATCCTGTAAGGACTTCTAGTTCTCTTAGCATAGGTTGAATACATCCAGTGAGAAGATACCACCTTGTCTTAAACCACTTTTTATTTTTGTGTACTTGCTCAGTTCATTTTCTATCCAAATGCATGGGGTGCTCTCAGTAAAATATTCTGTTTGATTCCAATATATTTGCCAAATAAATCAAGTTTTCCTAGCATCTTAAATAGCTCTTCAGGTTGTACCTTATCAAATACTTTTGTGTAGTCTATGAAATATAGGTATATGTTTGTCATTATTATGTCCCTGTTATAGAGGAGTGACAAATATCAAGTGATAAAAATTCTAAATAAAACGGCAACCGACAATAATGGTTGACAGGATTAAAATTTGAAAGCAAGGAAATCTTTTGACAGACTACGGAATGGCTTCTTATGCAAAGCAACCTGAGGTAGTTCGAACATGTTGGAAGAAAGAATAAACCGGCTCTCACTCACTCCCTCTCTCAGTGTCTGTGTGCGTGCATGTTGTGGACTGAGTTATCCAGTTGACAAAGTAACTTGAGGCTGCAGATCAACTTCAAAGATGAAATCTAACACACCTTGTACAAGAATGAATATCAACTTGTCAGGTAGGAAAATAATGGTTGGAAATAAAGTATAACAAAGTCTGAAGAAATCAAAAATGCATTACAGTTTCAATTAACTGACAGTCATATGGTAATCAAGTGGAACAAAATAAACAAAGATTTTTAAAGAATTTAAAGCAAAATTATTTATCAATCAAAACAATACAATATTTGCAAATTCAAAATTCAAACTTGTTTACAATGAATTTGAATGAACTTTGCAAATACATTTCCATATACATTTTTACATTAAGCTTCCAAATCATTTATTTACCTCTTGGCAAATAGGCTCAAACTCTTTACAAACAAATCCAGTTTTCATTTTTATAAGTTCTCTTCTTGCCATAAATGCAATACTTGTCAGGCTTTTTTTCTAATTATTTAACAATATCAAATTTAGATGAGAATTAACTTTATCTACTAAAATGGTTTTGTTGAAGCTGTTGTAAAGATGAAAGGTTTCATGAATTGCTTTCTGTTCAGAATTAAAGGAGAAAAGTTGAAGACAAGTGGATAAAAAGATTGAATTACTCAACAAACAATCAATAGGGAAGCCATTGCTGGCTTTGATTTCCTGTGATGTATAAATCTTACATAAAGGAAGTACTGTTGACAAAAAGTCAGGAGAAAATAAATTAAAATTGGGAAACAAGCAAGATATAGAGTATGAACTTTGTGAAAAATAGTGGACTAATTTTGAATCAAGTCGGTTTTATCCTCACTTTCAATAAAGAAAAGTATTATTATATACAAACTTCTTCCAAAACATAAAGATTCTCAGAAGGCATTAAAATATCATTGATACTTTTATCTAATTATCACCTCAAGATGATAGTATGAATTTATATTTTAAGTTAATACTGTAACAAATCACTGAATTCAAAAATACTTTGCAAAATTTATGTGTCAAATTACAACCTGTCTGAAGTTAGTATGCAAATCAAATAAACCTCAATAATACAAAAAATTCTGAACCAATATTTGTCAAATCTAAACTCATCCATTTTCACTCTTAGTTAAATTTTCTGCCATTTTCAATGGTTAGTTTTTGAGATATTTGGAATTTATGAAAATGTACTGACTGAAGTTATGATGCAGTTTAAACTAATATTAGCTTAAGATCTCTGAAATCTAATAAAAACTTTTTCTTCTTTTTGTCTATATGTTGAAACTTGGGTAAAGGGAAGGATCTAACAACTGCTGAAAAACAGAAAATAACATAAGTTACTGAGTGAGGGAATGTCCACATAGGAAATATCAAAGGAGCTTTGCAGAGATCATCAAATGATAAAGAAGTCTGTTGAAAATATAAGTAAGCTGAGAACTCGAAGCAAAGGAAATGGCTTTAAGAACTTGTTCCTTGAGATAAATGTAAACTAAAGTGAGTTATAGTGAAACAACTGCTTTTTACCAGTGCTCAGATCTTTGAAAAGGTTGGAATTGAGAGAGTCAAGAAGGACAAAAGGTGTAGAATATTTTGTGAATTGGGATCCATAAAAAATCTTCTGGGCAACCCCCTTTCACTAAAGCAAATATTTTAAAGCACCAAAATTGGGCCAAGAAATATCTGAAAATTGACTTTTCTAAACTAACTTTCCCAGACAAATCTTGAGTGACATTTGATAGACCTGATGAATGGACCAAAGGATGGATTTTATCCAATTCAAATGTGCCTATGGCTAAAAGAAGGCAACAGCGAGGTGGTAGTGTTAAGATAGGGGCTGGAATTGTCAACCAAACCATTATTGGACAATTCAAAATCAATGAAGCAGTTAAACTGAACAGTGCTAACTATTGCGATTTTAAGAACAAGACTTTCTTTGTATGGTACAAATCTCAGTCTTGCAGTTTCAAAGTGAATTGTGTATTTATGCATGACAATGCTCCTTCTCATGTATTTAAGCTTATCAGTGAATTATTTGAGCATAAAGGATTTACAGGAGAGAAGATAATGGAATGGCTACCATCAAGTCCTGATCTGAATCCAATTGAAAATCTATGGTCAATTTTGAAGATGAAATTATATGGAGGTGGCAAACAATATAACAGCAAAGCAGACCTATGGGAAGCAATTAAAACCACCATGTCAGAAATTGAACCTGCTGAAGTAAAAAAAATTAACAATGGATAATAGATTACTGGCTGTTATTGAGAAGAAGGGTTACTATATTAAAAATGTAAAGGATTCAAAGACTTATCATATGTGTTTGTTATTTGTTCTATTATAGGTGTTGATCAATTTTTAATGATTTTATTACTTTTTTATTAAAGTAAAATGGGATTATTTGGTTTTACCTAATAACTTCAGACAGCAGTTTTTTCTAATAAATTAAAGAACTTCAACAAAACATTGATACTACCTAAAATTTTAAACTCAGGCTTTGTTTTGATATCTAAATTGATTATTTAAAATTTGACAATTTTTTTCAGACCAAATTTGAATTATTAAAGTTTATATGACTTTCTTAATAACATCAGACAGAGTTTATATGAAAATAAGTAAAAAAATCAGTAAGCATGATAATTTGATTTAAGCAAATTATATTGCAAAAAATGTTTAAAATATTACATAACAAAATTTTTCATTTTTGTGTGCAGTTCACATTATCATTAACTACATGCACCTGTTTATGACATAACAATTTGACATAAGTTTGTGACATAACAAGATAATTGCATTTTCATAAACACTGAAAGTATAAAGAAACAGGAAAATTCCATTAGAAATAAAGAAAATCAGTCCTGCTGAACAATTTCCACACAAATGAAGAAGAGACTTGAAGCAACAGAGTTATGGCTCTACAGAAGGATGCTGAGAATACCATGTATGGAACATGTGATCAAACACTATACATCATAAAATGGCCGAATCAAACTGTCAACTAGAAGAAATACATATACCATCAGTCCTTCTGGAACTTATAAAATCTGCAATATCCTTATCAGAAATAAACTAAAAGAGATTCCACTAGTGGTGCAGACACTTATATCTGAGGATGCCTGTCTACTAGGACAGCTAGCTAATCCCTGTTGCAGATGCATGCTCATACAAATTTGTGTTCATTCAACACCCACAGAGCCCACCTGTGGCTTATACTGGAACTGTGCTGAGTGGACCTGAGTTACAGTTTCCGGGAGAGTGCACTTTATCTAGCCTGAACAACAGTCTGAACTAGGCCAGTACACTCAAACCCTCAGTCAATGGCTCCCAAAGGGTTCCATCTACCCAATTTCACTCACAAGTTTGGGGTCAACCCATGGTTTGGTTTTCAGGCAAATGTGCCACATGGTAGTATCACCTCTTCCAGAATGATAACATCAAGATTCACCTTCCTGACAAGTCAACTATGGTGAGATTTGAACCGGGGTCTCATGGTGAGAAAGCAGATGTTCTAACCACTCAGCCATGTGCCCATTAAAAGAGAGATTCAGAGTTAAAATAATTCCTTTAAATGATTTGGTTCCTGGTGTAACTGACAAAGACCACAACAGCTTTAAGGCTTTATTAGGGTGGGGGTAAGCAAGAGAAATGGAGATTACTTTTTTCTATATGCTCAATCATTTATTTTCTCCTTTGTCTAAGACTGTCATATGACAAAACTAATATCAGAACACATTTGAGAGCAGGGATATTGGATTCATGCCATTACCAAAGAATGAGTACAAAACTATGACTAGAATTTAAAATCAGTGTGTCAATTCCTTTTCTAGTGATGATGCAAATTCAAAGAGAACTTTGTTTATTTCAGAGTCTAGATCCTTCCCAAAATAGCAATAATAAAAGTCTTTGATGCAAAAAGCATTGTAGAAAATTTTATACAGTATATCTGTAGTTGAAGAAAAAACTTCTTAGTATCATAAAGTGACAAAGTGATTCTAGAAATGTTTCTAAAGAATATGACTTTGGTTCAAAAAGTCATTGAGATATTTTTATTAAATATAGTGAAAAGTCATCCCAAGGCGCACACAGAAATCTTTTATTTTGTTTAATATTATCATTTTATTTCTTTGCATGTGTGTGTGTGTAGGTTGGTTGCGTTAAATGCATATAATGTTCAGTTTTTTCCTTCACTGCAAGTCTAAGGAGAGGTTGAAAAGGGTAACATCAATAAGTCAACCATCTGAATTTGTAGAGAATGGAGAGTTTTCTCAGTCTTCAGGATTTAACAGAGGCTGAACCTTCAGATGATAAAAGCAAGATAGAGTTGCGAAAAGAATTCAGGCATTTTAGTAGACAGCCAAATGTACCAATATCTTCAAAATAACTTATGTCTATATAATCAAACATTACACACGCACACACACATATATATATATATATATATATATATATATATATATATATATATGAGAGAAAGAGGAGTAGGTATATATGTGCAGGCATGATTGCTTTTATTATGTACACATTTATATATAGATGATACATAGTTACATCCTAAAAGACATTTAAATAGACAGAGCAAGGATATTTACTTCAAGTGCATACACACAGACATATATATACAACAAACCAAAGTATTGGTAAAATCTTCACTTGCAACTCTACCCCAACACAAAGCCTGCCAAATGAATAGACATGAAGTGGCAAAATAAAATAACAATAAAAAAATGAAACAAAGAAAGCGACAGAAAGACCTACAAAAAAATGGAAAAGGAAACATAGTCAGAAAAGAAAAAAACCTACCAAAAGGCAGACACCTACCTTTGCAATAATACACAGTGTTCAATGTCTAAATCAAAATGACAGAACAATCACACAAACCATTACACTGTCCAAAAAGAGACTAAGTTCAAAATGCTTTACAGAGTTTGTTATACAAGGTGTCGAAAAGTTCTTGGCCAAACAAAGACACATCTGCGCACAACAGAATCTTCAACTGATGTGTTAACTAACTCAGCACTTGAAGATTGCATTGTGCATGAAACTTTGAGTCATGCTACTGGTGAGGATAAATATGTATATTTATTTATATAGAGTTTATAGATGTTATATTTCATTGAGCACTCATTTATTAATACCAGCACTTAATGTACAATATTATATATATATATATATACATACATACATACATACATACACACACACACACACACACACAAAAACAGGGTGAGGCAAAAGTCGTACACCATAGTGATAATTTATTAAAAGTATAATTACACATGAAAATTTTATTTACTAGTTATTTAATTGCTATATGTGCTGTTCAAGATTTTTCAAAACACATCTCAATTGTGTGCCTGCATGATTCATTAATAGGTCAGAGACATTTCTTTGTCATTTTACATTTATTCATATTTAATACCTTTAAGTTCCTCAATATTTAGTGGGCCTGTTTGGTAAACAACTGATTTCAAATAATGACTTTTACCTGACCCTATACATACATACATATATATATATATATATATGTATGTGTGTGTGTGTGTGTGTGTGTGTGTGTGTGTGTGTATATGTATGTCTAGGGTGAGGCAAAAGTCACCATGCAAAATCAGTTTATTATATTTCTATTAAATTTTGTATTTATATATATATATATATATATATATATATATATATGTATATATAAATAAAAAGAAAGAACAGTAAGATATATAATCCAGTGTTCTTATAGATATTTTTATTTTTACACAATAGTGCTCAATGTAAATTTACAGAGCATTAATATTATAAATTAACTGATTTAAAATATTTTTTTTTAAACATGGTTATTACTGTGTAGCAAAAAAACATATTTTAAATCAGTTAATTTATAATATATATATATATATATATATATATATATATATATATATATATATGTATACAAACATTGACAGAGGCAAAAATTGACACAAAGCATTTAAGAGACATTTGTGCCCACATTCACAGTTTAGACAGATATTAGTTGAAAATACAACTGTACTCCACCAAGATAATAATAAGCAAAAAAAAGTTCTTTATATAAGAGAATTACAACCAAAAATAAAGTCAACTATGTGTATAGGAACAAGGTACTTAAATGTTTATAGCAGCAAAGTCTATAAAAATTCTAAATTAGAAGTGTTAAAAACTACAATTTAAAAAATCTTTTAAACCCATAAAATTATACTCCAAAAAACCACATAAGTTACCTCCCTTGCATAGCAAGTCAATATTTTTAATTTTTGCAGTGTTCATGCACATATATTGTCAGACATTCAACCATGAAGATGATCTTGAAAGAGATTGAAAGTACTTGGGAAAATAAGATTATTTGAAAGAAAATTTTTCTTGATCAATTTTCTAAAGCTCCCAAGAAATGAATCCATGATCTTGAAAGGATAAAAATTAAAATAGACGTAATTAATTTTACCAAACATGCTTGAATAAAAATATGCTGCCCATATATATGTGTGTGTGTGTGTGTGTGTGTGTGTGTGTGTGTGTATATCACAGACACATGAATTTTTACTACTTTTTTTATATATAATTTTTTTGCTGTTATCTTCTAAAATTTGTCTCGTGTTAATATTATTTATAATCAACAAACAATATTAAATTCTTACATTGGCCACACATTATTCACACTCTCTCATAGGTTGACTTGTCATTTGGCAAACTTATCTGCATTTCACACCCATAGAGATCAACATATCGCAAATAATATTAACATAAGACAAATTTTAGAAGATAACATCAAAATATTATATATATATATATATATATATATATATATCTCTATCTACCCATATGCACATTTAAACAGATAAATAGAGTGAAGTGAACACATACGTCTTTGCTGAGATTTATGCACATTATTTTATGATTGATTGTCACATTGGTGGCATATATCAAATACACTAGAAAAGGCAGTTGAGTATATCTGGCCCATAATCTATTTAGCTGTCTGTGTATGTGTCTATCACATAGCACAATGCCAGACACAATTTGTATATGGGTCAGAGTATGCTGTCACTTGCTATAAGCATTCCACCTTTTAGAACCCTTGACAAGTGTTCCATGCTTCACTTCACATTTCACTTTGCCTCTACATTTGCTTCACGCACAGACTTAAAGTTCCAAAAAAAAAAAAAGGATTCGAGAATATTATTTGCAGATGAAAAAAACGTCCCTAAGAATTTGCATCATCTTGTTTATTCCTATGAAATCGAACCGAATCTTAGAAGTAATAAGATGAGGAAAATAAGGGGGGGAATACAAATGCAACAAAGGCAGAATAAAAACAAAATAAAAATAATGAAAATGACTTAAGGTACGGATATCAAGAAAGTGAATTCTTGGATATATTTAGTGTGTGGAGAAGGGAGAAAAATTATTGGTAAACGATAGACAAAAGCTGCAATGTATCAACAAAAACAAATATATATCTAACTGAGGTACGAATGCACATTGGCAAAATCTCTTATTTTTGTATAAAAATTGTATTGCTTGAACAGATATATTCTTTCAAGATTAAAGACTTTAGCATGATGGCTCTTCTCATATATATATATATATGTATATATGTATGTATACACACACACACACATATATATATATATATATATATATATATATATATATATAAAACAAACCATCATGCTAAAGTCTTTTAATATATATGCATATATGTATGTGTGTGTGTGTGTGTGTGTGTGTGTGTGTGTGTGCGCTATGCCAGATTGTATCAAAAATTACTATTAGCCTACTAATGTTGGCACATTTTTTGGAATATATTTTATATTAGTAATAAATGGGAATTTCAGCTAATATTATCTAAGCTAATATCTAATATACATCATTTCCCTAAAATCTGGACACAGGAAATCTCATTAACTATATTTTTTTTACCTTCACAGATTAAATATGATTTTATCAAAAGAAGAAAGAACTTCTTTTTTTTCTGGGGTATGCTATTTGAGAAGGTGTACTCAATGAAAATCACAAATGCAACACACTTGACTGAATGTATAAAGAGTCAATATGCTAAAATTGATGGCAATTTGGAGTTATTGCATCAAGTTCACATGAATCTTGCAAAGTGCATCAAACTTTGCATCACAAATGATGGAAATCATATCAAAGATGTTATTTGTTAATATTCCAATTCAATAAAATATTGTAGAAATTTTAATTTCTTGAAAATATGCATTTTTGCCTCTGTGTCCAGACTTTAGGGATACCTTGTATAATAACTTTTATAGATAGTGTCAGGTTTTATTATATATATATATATCTTGATCTGTCTATCTCTGTTCATATATATTTCTCTTTTGATCCAAGTTCATACATATATATATTGACCTATCTATGTTCATATATATATCTTGATCTATCTCTGTTCATATGTACTGCTCTCTTGATTCATCTACCTCTATTCATATATCTCTCTCTCTTGATCTCTATATATATATATCTTGATCTATCTATGTATGTTCATATATATCTCTCTTCAATTGATCTAAGTTCAATATATGTTTTTTGTTTATTTACAAACAAATACAAAAATATATAGGACATAAAAATTGATTTGTTAACACATTATTCCACATGACTGAATAAATTTCTATTTGATTATTTTACATGTTAAAATAAATTCCTTAATATTCTATAAGATTTATCAATCTCTCATTCATCAATTTAGTTAACTACTGAACTATTTTGATGTTATCCTTAGTTACAGCAGTTTTTATCTTTCTTCTCAGATATCGTTTTTGTTTGAAAATTGGTTTTCAGTATCATATATACATTTTAATGATGGCCCACAAATTTTCTACTAGAGAGGCTGGAAGCCATTCCATCAATATGATGTTTTTGAAACTACTTTGTCTGATGGCTGGGCTAGAGTTTGAGTCCTTCATGGAAATAGTCAACCAACACAACTTAGAAGACAATAGTGGACAAGTGAGTAATACTTTTGGCTAGTATTGTAAACAGTAAAATTGTAGGTTCCTTCAAAGTTAAGGAAAGTAATGAATTAAATACATTTTTAATTTAAATTTTAAGTTTTTGGACAAGACATTTTCTTTTAGCTAAAGTGAATATTCATGTAAGAAAATGCTCTTTCAAAACACCTGAATCGTCATTACTTAACATGGCATTTCATTTTATTCAACTCTCTGCCAGTATTTAAGAGAAGCACCCCCTAGAACACTGATCTGATACATGGAACTTATATCCTGTCTGCAATGTGTGAGTGACTGCCCAAGACAGATAGTTGTTTAAATAACCATATATGTTACAAGGTCATTCCCATGCCAGCAAAATGTATACACATGTGAGGTAACATGCTTCTCTTCTTAGCAGCTGGAACAGTTTCCATCTAGGTATCTATGCAGATGATACAACTATTTACTCCTGTCTCATATCAAATCAGTGAGATCCAACAATGTAAAACTGGCAACTTCTCTCAAAAATGACCTCCAATCAGTGGTTAACTGGGGCAAGGAATGGCTTGTAAATTTTAATACCTCCAAAACAAAAGTGCTAGCATTTAAATACCATAGAGAGCATTTCTGGCTCCCATCAGCATGGCTGATGTTAACTTCAAGAAGAGCAACTCTCTGTGCCTTCTTGGGCTCAAGTTTTCCACTCGCATGAAGCGGAGTGATTATATTGAATCAATTGCTGGGTCTACTGCTAGGAAAGTTAGTTCACTGTGTTCTGCCAGACAGTTTTTCTTGTCAGAATCTATCTTGTACATTTATAAATCTAACATTCATCCACACATTGAATACTGCTGCCATATCTGGTCTGGTGTTCCTGCTATATAAAATCCTAAGTTTGAAAAAGTCAATTTAATCATTTCTGACTTGGCATGCTACTAGATTGGTAACTAGGCCTCACCATTTTACTGTTGAACAAGATAGATGCAACTAACTGTTCCATTCTAATAGTTTCTTTTCTTGTACTTATCGCCTGTGGAACACCTTTCTGATCCCTTGGTTCATCTATAATCTTCAAAATTTAAATGCAACGACAACTGCCATTTTCTGTCTTCCTGAATCCTGTTCCTTTATTGTTGTCTTCCTCATTTTTCCTCAATAATGTCTTCTCTTTCTCTGTCACTCCCTATAACTCCCAGCATCCTAGTCTCATTATTGCTTGCTTGGTTGAAACGATGAAAAAAATGTAAGTTATTTTTAATCAAGAACTTTTTTCAATGTCATTTGTATTATTTATTCCTGTTCTTAGCTTTCCCTAGGGTAAAAGTGAATGCAGATTGTCTCTCAGAGTTTTATCTTGGCTTGCAGATTTCATTTTCCATACTGGTAACTACTTGGCACATCTCCAGGTAATTTTTTAGAATCTTACCTTGATGCTAACTTTGAGGGTGGTTCTGGGTTATGCAGTGTAGCTTAAAAAGATCTTTTTTGCATTTTGGAAGAAAATAGCAGTTTTGATACAAAATTGATTGTACTGAAATCTTAGCATTCACTGCTATATATTCCATGTTTGTTTCCTAGTAAAACTACTCTTATAGACTAATTTTTAGTTCACAGGGTCCAGCAGTTTGGTCTGTCATACAACACACATAAACAAACAATTGCCATCTTTATGGTAATATAATATATATATATATATATATATATATATATATATATATATATATATATGCACATTTATACATGATATGTGCACAAGTGCACACAATAATTACAATTTAAAAATGTAATTTCAAACAAATCACAAAACAATTTAGAATAAAATCAGTCATGTTTCCCAATAGTTAGTTTTGATAATAAGCTACTAATTTAAATATTTCCAAGTGGAACCTTACTAAGTGACATTATGAAGTAAAAAAACTCATATGCAGCAATAGTTGTTAAAAATCATAATGAGGGAGATAATTTTGTTAATTTTTTTTTCTAAGGTTTTAAACATTTAAGAAATTATTTTTGTTGATAATTCCATTTAATTGGATATGATTGAAGAACAAATCATTCATTAATGAGCTTGGAGGAGACAAGTATATTATGACTAAGTTTCCCAAGTAATTATTTAGTTTTCAATAAGTTCTACTCAATGATTCACTCTTGACAGGATAATTCTTACACATTCATTCAGTTTATATATATACACACACACACACATTATATATATATATATATATATATATATATATATATATATATAGTGTGTGTGTGTGTGTGTGTGTGTGTGTGGAGGCATGCTTGTATAATGGATAGTGGCTCACGTTGAGGAAACAGAGCTGAGTTTAAATTACAGACAAGTTTATTACTATCACTTTTGTGCAAATACCCTTGAAAAAGATATGAATCAATCTAATCTACCCCAAGCTATGGGTAAATAGCAGGAAAGACTAAGACCTGTAGCCTTGTTTAGCACCCAGTCTAGGAGAAGGGCAACTCAAATTCAATATCTGAGGATGGTATACCTTGTGGTATCATTACATTTCATTCAGTTCTTCCAAAAAGTGTGGTCAGTTCTGCACAGGTTTTCCCCATTATAATCAAATTATATGTGCAGGTAGTATGGTTCTTTGATTTTAAGAAAATGATGGGAGAGTCCTTATTATAAACAAATAAGTTTTGTGAAATTCAACTGACAATGTTTGCCAGTTGAATTTTTTTATTGTATTTTTCTTATTTTCAAATAAAAAATAAGGATTAAAATAATGGTAGCAGACAAGATTTTGTTGGATTTGTTCTGGCATTTTTATAAACACTGGAATTTGAATCAGTCCAAAGTGATGCTGTGTGTCGTGAGAAAATTGTGTATGAAATATTTATACACACTGTTGTTTTGTACACATTTTTAACATTTTCTATGCCAATTGATAAAATAGTAGTCAGTACTCACTGCAAAGTAATATTAAAAATTCTAGAAGCTGTTATTATATAAAAGAAACAACCTGCAGTAAATGCAATATCTTTCTCCACAGGAGATGATATCTGGAAGCATGTCTAAAATACTTAATATTCAATGGGTTAAAATCAGGAAAGTTAGGAAGTCACCCATTGGGGATATGTGAAAATTATGGGTTAGCCAATTCTGAGTCAGATGTGCCAATGGGAGGGAACTGTCCTGCTGATACAATTACAGCCATTTTTCTCAGTTCTGGGTTTGACCATCATATCTAGCACCTTGATAGAGATAGTAGCATAGACTCTGGGGCATTTAAGAAAAACTGGGTGGCATGACATGAACTTCGTCTGCATCCCTGTTAGTAACTCTATAGCATATGTACAAAGCCACCTGTTGTTCATCCTGTTCACCTGGCCTCTCAATAAAAAATGATGTCTCTGGTTTGCTGTGGTTGATAGATATCACAATGAGCTTGGTATATCTTTTTCATTTCCTAGGCCATATTCACAAGCCAACATGTTCAAGCTCTTGGTTTGGTTTGGTTTGTTTTACAGTATATCAACCTCAATGGGTTATTTAATGCCAAAAACGTTTTATGGCTGGTAATATTTTGTCTTGTCAAAAATCTTTTTCTGGCAATATTTTTCCTTCAAAAATGTATTGCTGGTAATAATTTTTTTCAAAAAAGTATTGCTGATAATATTTTTTCCTCAAAAATGTATAGCTGGTAATATTTTTTCTTCCAAAAACATATTGTTGGTAATATTTTTTACCGCTTCAAAAATTTATTGCTAGTAGTAATTTTTTTTTTTAAAAGTATTTCTGATATTAAAACCTATTTTTACACTTTCATAGTGTTTTTACCCCAGTTTTGGGGTTAACTATTTGCCCATAGCTGGGACCCTAACAGGTGCTACCACCCCAGGTCAGAGTGGACCTGGGAACACCAGCAATTAAGAGGTGGTTCTACACTCCTCAAAACTTCCTGATCAGAGGCCTTGCTGTTGGACGTAGTTTATCGTCTTACCCAGGACTTGGATGTAGTTTATCATCATACCCAGGACGGGTTCAAGCTCTTGATCCATCTGAAAAAGATATGAGAATGTTAATATTTGACAGCAGCCATTCTGATGTCTGGTGGATAAGGTTCCTTGTGGTGATTAAATAAGAGCAGTTTTGTTTTGGATGCATTGCCATTTACAAGCCTCAGTTAACCACTGATTGGAGGTCCTTTTCAAGAGCAGTTGCCAGGTTGACTTTGTCAGATCTGTCAAACTGGCTACTAAGACAGGAGTAAACATTTGAGTCACTATCGAGTTATATATGCAAAACATACATGGTTTTGGCTATCACTTCTAAACTAGAACTCTACAAGGCTTGCAGATTAGACATTATCACCAAAATTGTCCTAAAGAAATGTGCACCTGAACTGGCTCCTGTTCTCTCCAAACTTACAGTAACTTTGTAAATTAGTAGTGTTTTGAAAAATGGAAAAAGAAAATTTTTCTAGAAAATTAGAAGTAATTATGAGAATAGAATATTTGTTTATATTTAAGCTTTTACAAGTCTTTAGAAAGGTGAAATTAGACTATTTTCAAAACTCTCACCAAGCTATATGCTAGCTTCTCCTGTATCAAGAGAATGCAGGTTTGAAACTTGCCAAAGGGCACTTTTTATTTATTAAATCCAGGCTAGTAGATGACAATTCAGTCAGTCAGTTAAGTGTTATATGTGATAAACTCTTCGATGATCATGTCTCTTTCAATTCATGACTGACTAGGCAGAAGATATTCCAGTGGTAGGTTGCTCTTTCTTTCTACAGTAGACCTGTTGCCAAACAAGGCAAAAGAACTCAGACTCTCCTGCTATCAGACCCATAGCTAGATTCATACCTTTCCCAAGGGTATTTGCGCACAAGTGGATGTAATGAAGCGGACAGGAATTGAAACTCAAATCCCCGATTTCTCATTCCAAGCCAATATCCATTCCATCACAACACACATCCTGATAACAATTAAACTGTGTAAGAACAGAGACGTCTACTTAAACATATGTATCCACTCAATGTAACGTTTATAGTAATAATAGTGGGCATTAAAGTCAACACCAGAGGTGACAGTCTGTTTCATGCTTAAGTAATGCATTGTGGGTAGTCTATTGTATTGTTCTAACAATAAATCCAAAAACTGTAAACTCTGTCTGGAGGAGAAAATACCTATAATTAACTTCCCAGATCAACACAAACTACTAAATAAATGACCAGATCTCATCTCAAAATGAAGACACGAACACAAATTTTTACTATGTTACTTAGAAATCAAAAACTAAACATGAACAAGAATAAACAAAAAGAAACAAAAAGTATAATACAAAAAACAAAAATAAGTAAAATAAGCCAAACCCATAAATAAGTAAATAATAATAAACAAATTAACAATCCATGAATACACACATTAACACAAATAAACATAATAACAACAACAAAACAATAAAATAATCAATAATAAATAAAAAAACTTAACAAAAAACACTATAAATAGTCCCAAAACTGCATCCAAATTCACAATTATATCCATTCAATAGCCCTTAACATAATTTAAAACATAACTGTTACCATCCACCAAAATAACAGTTAGAACAATAGACTACTCAAAATGCATATGACCTGACAACTGCATTTAAGCATAAAATATATTGTTGCCTCTGGGTGTTGCCTTCAATGTCCACTTTTATATTTACATACACTATCGCTGATATTGAGCATTTTAACCTATGAATATAGCATACCTTAAAACTATATATATATATATATATATATATATATATATATAAGGATCTGATTTTGAATTTATACAAAATTTCTTCAATAAGTGAAATATTTAATCTGAATGAGAAACTCTTCTTTCAACTAAAATATTCCAATATATAAAGCAATAAATCTTTGACCACTAACAAAAATAAACATTAAAATGTTTTTATGCAAATTTATTCAAACTTTAACAGATTTACATTTCAACTTCTTACAGATGCCTGGGGCATAATGAAAATTAAAATATAAACTTTTTCAAAGCTCAAATATTTTTAGCATAAATTTGACATTATTATGATGAGACTAGTTCTTAATTATCTGCAATATATTAAAAAACACTGAGTAACAGAAAAGCACTTATAAAAGATAAGTATTATGAATTCTGTAATTTGTCTACGAACTTACCGTTTTCAGTTTAATTTTCTCCTTGGCTAATTCCTCTTTACGATGAACTGGGGTTGTGCTTCCTAACCTTTTGGACTGGTTATCATTTTCTGAAATAAAATTAATTTATTTTACTAACAGTTTATATTAATATAAGTCTAATGTAAGTAAAGGGCCACAAAGAAGAAAGTAATGAAAATTGTTAATCAGATAGCCAAGTTCCAGTTGGGTTCATTATATTCACTTATGTGCAACTACTCTTAGGAACTTACTTCTTACTAATGGTGTATGAAGGGAATGTGTAGGGATTCATGCATGTGTATGTGGCATGGTGGGTCCCAGTGGTTACTGTTGAAAGAAACTTATAAATTATCTTCAAACAGTTTTTATTAAAAATAAACTTCACAAATCCACTGTTATTGCTCCTTTCTAGTACTGATGAGCATTTCCATTCTAACCTTTGTTTTTTAAGGTAGTGTGAAAAATCAGTTTTCCTTCTTCTTACATGTACTCCGCATTTTTGTTACTGTTGGAATTGTTTAAGTGATATGATTTTTGCAAAACTCTTCATTTACAAATTTGCAATTTAGTCTATAGGGTGCGAGGAAGGATTGTTTTCTTTAAGACCAAAAGGATTCATTCACTTGAAGCCATTTTTAACTGTCGATCTGGAAAAAAAATACATGATTAGTAGATGATAGTTTAGACATTTCTGAACAAGTCAGACTCTCTGCATGACACCCAGATCTGAGTTAATATCAGATGAGTCTATTGAAGAACAGGACTTCTGTTCGCATGTTAATATTTTGTAACCGCCTTGTGATAGTGGGCAAAAATATCCCTAGTGCAACCTATCCTGTGTTCAATTTCCTTATCTTTCTTTCTAAAGAGTAATGGTAATATTAGCTGTTTCCTAATAAAGAATTATTCAGCATTCATTGACCAAGCAGCTAGTGTGAATATTAGCTGAAATTTATAAAATCTTTCTATTAAAACATTTTTTTTAGGAAAATAGGTTTCCCAAGTCCAGTTACTTTTATTGCTATTTATTTTGATGAGGGTGGGGTCGTTCCTAATCTTTTGTTTGAAGTGGTGTGCAATGCAAACATCTTATTATGTCATAATCTTTGAGTTGCATGTGCTATACGTTTTAGTTGTTGCTGTTACTGAAAGACCTCAAGTGATGTGGTTTCTATTATACACATATTTATTTGTGATTCTGTAGCACCAGTTTACTAGTAGCTAAGGGCTTCATTCACTCAAAGCCATTTTTAATCATTAATTTCAAAAGCAGTTGTATACAGCTGACAGTTTAGATATTTCTGAATGAGTTTGATACTGTGCATGACATGCATGAAATTCTAGATCTAACAAGGCTACTTAAGAACATTACGCAAGGTTTTAGATTAATGCTTAGGTATTGTATCAACTTGTGGTGTTGGGTGAAACTACATTTAATGCTTACTATTATGTATTCAATTTCTTTATCTACTACACTAAATTTGTTATAACTGATCCATGCACCAAGGTATTTGAAATGTTTAGTATGTAGTGACAGCAACAAATAAATCACTAAATAACCCCCAACCCTTAGTATGAGACTATGTTGGAGTATGTAACTGAAATAATTAATAATAAAAGAAAAATTAAAATTTATTTAAAATATAGATAAGAATGAATAACAACAATAAATAAAGAAAAAGTTAGATTATAAAGAAATAGTTAAATATTGTATAGTTATTTATTGTTTTTGTTTAGGCTTATTGTGTTGTACCTTGTATATCATTTGTCTATAATTTATATATTTCTGTTGGGGGTTGTTCATGTCTTTCTGACCCCTAAACAAAATTCCGTGTGTGTGTGTGTGTGTGTGTGTGTGTGTGTGTGTGTAAAGAGTTTCTATAAAAATCAAATACTTGGAAACTATAAGCAAGATTAATCTTCACTTAGAAACATTATAAAGCAATATACAACTCCAGTCGACAAAAATAAGAAAATTAAATTATCTACTATAAAAAATCTAAAACTGCTAACCTCTTGTCAATAATAATAACTCACTTGCAATGTCCAAATTCTAGGGAACCAATATTATTTATGAATTCACATGTCTCTTAAGGAACTGTGTTCCTGATCAATCCAAATCTATGAATAATTACATTTCTCTGACCATACCTCAATTAAGTCTCATTTAAATACATACTCTATCTACAACATACTTATTGAAATTAAATATAATAGCCTCATCCACATGTAAAAAAAGGCAAAAATAATGGAAACATTATTAACAAAAAAGAAAAAGCCAGCACTCAATAACATCAACTATGAACATGGCCACATTCTGCTGATCATGTTTGAAAATTAAAACATTCCTATAACACTAGATACACACATAAAACAATTCATACATTCAATTAAAAGTAAAAGTAAAAATCATCCTAGAGAATGGCTAAAAGTATAGCTGAACAAGCTTGGAGATACAAAACATTTGGACAATTTCTATATAATTTACATCCAGAAAAGAAAATTATAGGAAAACAAGAAAAATTAAACCAAAAACTTAACTGTAGTACCGTGTCATTCATTTTTATTGAAACTAATATAAATTAGGGATACACAATTTTATATATATATATATATATATATATATATATAATTATGTATTTGGTTATCAGTATATATATATATATATATATATATATATATATATATATATTATGAAATGGACTAAGTCCAACAATTATTTCAATATATTGTTTATATGTTATTTTTATAGATACAAATATTTAAGTAAATGCTCTGTTTATAATAAACAGTATTAACAACATTTAGCGGCCTGAATGTCCGAGAATTTTCATAGAAAATATATGTCCTCTGACAGGAATCGAACCTGTATCCTACATGGAACTGTCATATAGCCTGACATGCTATACCATTTAGCTACAGAGTAATTTGACCATGCTAACCAAAACCTTCCTCAGTAGCTAAATGGTATAGCACATCATGCTATATGTTATGATATGTTTCGTCCTTCAGGACTTCAGACTAAATTTGTTATGTTGGTACAACTACACATGCACACAAATAAAGGGTACTGGGGATTTTAGAATCTTTTTTTATATCTAACCAAATTCATTTAGAGGTTTTTCTTTTTTCATTCTATCACTTGTTAGTAGATATCCCATACTGTGATAATAGATCTACCAGGAATGGTGAAATGTTGTCAGAGCCAGGGCACAGATTTACTGTAGATGACCTTACAATCAAGGTACACTAGACATTTATGCCATAGTGTATGTGTGTGTGTATATATATATATATAT
>OZ038501.1:2219224-2221724 GCA_964036315.1 Acanthosepion esculentum
ATACATACACAGGTACACACACACATATACTTATACATACACAGGTACACACACACATATACTTATACATACACAGGTACACACACACATATACTTATACATACACAGGTACACACACACATATACTTATACATACACAGGTACACACACACATATACTTATACATACACAGGTACACACACACATATACTTATACATACACAGGTACACACACACATATACTTATACATACACAGGTACACACACACATATACTTATACATACACAGGTACACACACACATATACTTATACATACACAGGTACACACACACATATACTTATACATACACAGGTACACACACACATATACTTATACATACACAGGTACACACACACATATACTTATACATACACAGGTACACACACACATATACTTATACATACACAGGTACACACACACATATACTTATACATACACAGGTACACACACACATATACTTATACATACACAGGTACACACACACATATACTTATACATACACAGGTACACACACACATATACTTATACATACACAGGTACACACACACATATACTTATACATACACAGGTACACACACACATATACTTATACATACACAGGTACACACACACATATACTTATACATACACAGGTACACACACACATATACTTATACATACACAGGTACACACACACATATACTTATACATACACAGGTACACACACACATATACTTATACATACACAGGTACACACACACATATACTTATACATACACAGGTACACACACACATATACTTATACATACACAGGTACACACACACATATACTTATACATACACAGGTACACACACACATATACTTATACATACACAGGTACACACACACATATACTTATACATACACAGGTACACACACACATATACTTATACATACACAGGTACACACACACATATACTTATACATACACAGGTACACACACACATATACTTATACATACACAGGTACACACACACATATACTTATACATACACAGGTACACACACACATATACTTATACATACACAGGTACACACACACATATACTTATACATACACAGGTACACACACACATATACTTATACATACACAGGTACACACACACATATACTTATACATACACAGGTACACACACACATATACTTATACATACACAGGTACACACACACATATACTTATACATACACAGGTACACACACACATATACTTATACATACACAGGTACACACACACATATACTTATACATACACAGGTACACACACACATATACTTATACATACACAGGTACACACACACATATACTTATACATACACAGGTACACACACACATATACTTATACATACACAGGTACACACACACATATACTTATACATACACAGGTACACACACACATATACTTATACATACACAGGTACACACACACATATACTTATACATACACAGGTACACACACACATATACTTATACATACACAGGTACACACACACATATACTTATACATACACAGGTACACACACACATATACTTATACATACACAGGTACACACACACATATACTTATACATACACAGGTACACACACACATATACTTATACATACACAGGTACACACACACATATACTTATACATACACAGGTACACACACACATATACTTATACATACACAGGTACACACACACATATACTTATACATACACAGGTACACACACACATATACTTATACATACACAGGTACACACACACATATACTTATACATACACAGGTACACACACACATATACTTATACATACACAGGTACACACACACATATACTTATACATACACAGGTACACACACACATATACTTATACATACACAGGTACACACACACATATACTTATACATACACAGGTACACACACACATATACTTATACATACACAGGTACACACACACATATACTTATACATACACAGGTACACACACACATATACTTATACATACACAGGTACACACACACATATACTTATACATACACAGGTACACACACACATATACTTATACATACACAGGTACACACACACATATACTTATACATACACAGGTACACACACACATATACTTATACATACACAGGTACACACACACATATACTTATACATACACAGGTACACACACACATATACTTATACATACACAGGTACACACACACATATACTTATACATACACAGGTACACACACACATATACTTATACATACACAGGTACACACACACATATACTTATACATACACAGGTACACACACACATATACTTATACATACACAGGTACACACACACATATACTTATACATACACAGGTACACACACACATATACTTATACATACACAGGTACACACACACATATACTTATACATACACAGGTACACACACACATATACTTATACATACACAGGTACACACACACATATACTTATAC
>OZ038501.1:2226724-2256724 GCA_964036315.1 Acanthosepion esculentum
CTTCTTTTCCAAAGCTTTGAAATACAGTGGGAGGAGCTCACATTCTTCAGTCACCCCTTCTCTTTTCTTTTTCAGCAAACACTATTGAATGTGGATTTCTAAATGTGTAAAAATTAAGTGAAGTGGGCTTGGAAAGAAAGCGGTATGGGTGATGTTTCAGGCCAGAATCAAGTCAGGGAGGAGGTGGATGCTGGGGAGATGGGCACTGAGAAAATAAGGAAAGGGATTTATGCTATTAATAAAATCACACAGTAAACCTTCACAATATATATATATATATATATATATTTGTGTGTGTTTTAGTGCATGTGTGGACATATGTATGGAAACAAAAAAGTTGTTGGTAATTTGATAATGTACCATGAGAGAAAACATTAAGTGCAGTGTAATGTGTAAAGCAGAGGTGTTAACTTATATATCTGATCGCATTTCTCACACCTTTCAACCGCAGGTGTTGAATAATTTAAGACTGTACTGTAAATTAACAAACTCTACAATTGTTAACAAGCGGCCATTATGAGAATAATTTGTTAAATCGTTATAATTTAAGTTTCAGAAAAAATAATATTATTGTCATTAGAAAAAGAAGAAAATATTAAAATGAAAAAGATTTATAGTCCATGTAGACACAGTAATTCTATTGGTGGGGTACATACGTATTTTCTTGTTTGCATTACAATTTTTCTTTTTCTTTTTTTTACTATTGTCCCCCTCCACCAATACAAGGCTTAAGTCCCACTCATTGGCTTACTAAATGGGTGTGTTGTAAGGGCAGATATTATGAGGATATGTGGGATATGATGACAGATGACCCTGAACTTGATGAGTTTAAGATGGTAGGGATCAGGAAAGCTTTCTCTCAGGAATCACATTCCACATTTCAACAGTTCTGGGGAGGAAGCTAAGTGGAACTTTCTCCTAACCAATGGAATATGAAGGGAATGAGGATGAGTCGATTCAATGTAAGTGTCATAGTGGATCCAGGCTGTGAAGGTCTAGACTGGTGGAATCAAGGAATGTAGTTTGCCTGAACATCTGCCATGAAAATAGAGTTAGTGTAACAAGATGCTAGCAGTGTTTCATGTGATGCTAGCAGTATTTCCCTTTTGTTTATTTGACATAGCATCCACCATAATTTACCTAGACTTATCAGTTAGTCTGATATATATTGAAAAGTTTTGAAGATCTAACATTTTTCACTTTTGTTTATAAATACTTGGTGCAAAATAAAATCCTTACATTTGCCTTGATAAAGTCCATCAGAGGGTAAAACATGTCATCTAAGATAAGTTTCCCTTTTGTCTTTATTGTCCTTTTTCAGATATATTTTTAGTTATATCTTAAATTTTATACACACACATACATACATAATATATATATATATATATATATATATATATATATATGCTAGAGTGGCTAGCCAATCCCTGTCACAGGAATATCTGTGCTTGTTCAACATCCAGAAAGACCACCTGTGTTTGATACTACAAATATGGCACTTCAACATGATGTAATGGTTAGCAAGCTTATCTCACTAGATCAATTACGACTGAGTAATGAGTTCAGTGGTCACTGAGTGCTTCATATGTGATGCCTTGTTCTACATCTAAGCTTCTTGTAGTAAATCACCATATTGCAACTATGCTGATTGAACCGTAGTTACAGTTTCTGGGAGGGAGCACATAATCTGGAATGATCGGAAGTTTGAAAAATGCTAATATTGCCAATATGCTCAAACCCTTAGACATGAGGACTTGTGATTTGTGCATACACAACGAATGATGACTCCCAAACAGTTTTGTCTACCCAGTTTCACTTACAAGACTTGAGTAGATGTGCAGTACAGTTTTCAGTCACTTTCTAAATGTGTCATTCACTAGTAATGACTCTTCAGATAAATAGCATCAAAAAGTCACCTTCCTAACAAATTGACACTGTGGAGATTCAAACTTAGGTCTAATAGTTGGAAAGTGAATGTTCAAACCACTTGGTCTGATCATGTGCCCATATATATATACATATATATATATATATATATATATATATACATATATATATATATATATATATATATATGGTCACATATATTCACTAAGTGTTAACATTATCTTATAGAACATACATTTTTGATATATATAAGATTATTGCAAAAGTTTGTGCTCAATTAGAAAATTAAAAACAAAATTTTATATACTCAAAAAAAAAAAAAAGATTATTAGTCAGGTACATAGTCTCTTTTTTAATAACTGTCTCCTATTGTTTTACAAGCTTATTGATGCAATTTTTTTTAAACTTTGTTTTTTTTCAACTGACTGTACAGTACTGTCATTTAAAGTGTTCTGTAGTGACCAGAACAAATAAAAATATGAAGGAAGTAAATCAGGAGAATATGGTGGGTACTGGAGCAGGTCCCATCTGCAAGTTCAGTTTTGCAACATGCAGTCTTGTGTTGTTGTGGTGTAAAATAACACTTTTTTGATTTTCCAAACTCAGCTGTTTTTCTTGAACCTAATGGTGAAAAGCAGTTGAGATATCAATTTTAAAAATCTTAGCAATCTCTTCCATCAACTGGAAGGTTTATTCTCCACAGTGGCAAGAAGAGCATGTCTGAAGTTTCCTGGAACATGGCTGATCATTTAAGTTAAAGTCAACTTGACAAAATCTGCCAAACCACTTTTTGAGCATCCAAAAAGTTTGAGCACAATCCAAACAAACCATTTAAATATTTTTTGTTGCAATTTCAATACTTGCTTCTTTCTGAAATTCATGGCGACAAAAGTGCAACTTTTCATCCTTCATCTTCAAGGCATTCATGTGTGAATAAAAAGTCAACATCCATCAAAGTCTGACACATAACTGAGCAGCGCAAGTTTCAATCTAGAACACACCAGAAATCAGCACAAAAACAAATACCAGTTTCAAGTTGGGATCATTTTTATTAACAATGAAAATTGTTAATATAAAATTTTTACAAACTTTTGCAATGATCTAATATGTGCGTGTGTGTGTGTGTGCGCACACATGTGTGTGTAACCCAGAAATATCCAAGAAACACTACTTTGTCAGCAAAGTAATATCACTTGGGTATTTATGGGCCATATTCATGCATTAACTAAGGTGTCTGCTCTTTTGTGTTTTCTTTTTTTTTGGTTGTTTTTGGTATCAGATTTCCTTATCTGAGTTGTGATCCATTTCTTTTGTATTTTCAAGTTAAGATATATTTCTTACATGATTTTTATTATTATTTTTTACTATTCTTCATCGTTTTTCAATGATGTTTTTCTCTGTTTGGTTTGATGATTTATTTTGATTTTTGTAAGTTTGGCAATTCATCATATATATATATATATATATATATAATTGGACATTGAGGTCAATTCCCAGTGTTTCATGATTAAATGCACATCAGGCCATCAGCATGAATCAGACTGGATGTTGACCTTAATGTCCACTTTTATATTTACTCTATCCCGGATATTGAGCATTTTAACTCATAAATTAACATACCTTAAAACTATATATATATATATATATATATATATATATATATATATATATATATATATATATTAGGTTGTTCAAAAAATATCTGATTTTAGGACAGATCCTTTTATTATGTTCTAACATATTATGATAATTGTTGTACAAAAATATATTACTCATACTTAATGATTAAAGAGTCCTCCTTGTTAATTTTATATGAAGCCCTTTCAGAATTTAACTTATAACATCATCTACCCATCATCTTGAAGATGACAAAAGATGCAATGGATTTACTTTTTCAAGCATGGTCATAATGCTTCTCAAACTGATCCTAATATTAACATATGGAGTGAAGGATCCACTTGTGATCGAAACGTAACAACACTGATTTCTGACATTCTGCAGTGGGGATATGAGCCTCGAAGATCAAGATGGCAGAAGATATCCATATGCAATTGACAATCAACCTTTTTGACAAAGTGTCAGAGAAATGTCTCAGATAATGGGTGTCAGTAATTCAACAATATTGGACCATCTCAAGAAATTTGGCAAGGTGAAGAAACTCGATAATTGGCTTCACATGAACTCAGTGAATGTCTAAGAGTTAAACATTTTGAAATCTGTTCAATGCTGCATCCGCAAAAACTTGAATGATCCATTTCTTGATTGAATAGTGACTTGTGATGAGAAATGGATCATTTATAACAATCATAAATGATTGGCTCAATGGCTTCAACATGGCAAAGACATAAACATTTTTCAATAATCCAACAGAAAATTAGTGTAACTTCCTGGTGGTCTACCATTGGCATTATCCATTGCACTTTTCTAGAATCTAACCAGGAAATCACTGCCAAATTTTACTGCCAGCAAATAGATGAAATGCACATTCAGTTAAGCAAAATGGGGCCAGCACTGGTTAATTGATGAGATCCAATTCTGCTTCACGACAATGTTGCAAGGATGACACTGCAGGACTTCACTAACTTGGGATATAGGACTTTACCACATTTACCATATTCCCATGATATCTTGCTCATTGACTAACACTTTCAAGTATTTTGAAAATGCAAAAACTGCACCCAAAGATTTCTTGGCCTTCAAACATTTAGAGTCTTATTGTAAAGGCATAAATAAACTTGTAACTCGATGATGGAAATGTATAAATGTTCAGGGTTCTTGTTTTGACTAATTTAAACACTGTTTAAATTCATTCATTAAGGATAAAATTGATTCTAAGATCGGACATTATTTTCCGAACAACCTAATAGCAAATCTCACCAGTTGATGTTAACATCAGGAATCAAACATCAGCTCCTCAGTAAGCAGTTCAACTCTTTATCCACTGCAGCTGATGTGCACAATTCTTTATATACAGGGTGCGATAGATAAATTGTCGTCTAAAAACCACAAAACTGAAAATAACAGTGACATTTCATTTTAATAGATATATTTACCAAAATTATAAAAAAAATATCTTGAAATACTAAAGAGTAAATTTATTCAATAAAATCGCCATTGGCTTCAACCATGACATCCAGACAGCTTCAGAATCTCCTGCAGCTCTTCTGGACAGTCTCCTCTTAAAAAAAAAAAAAATCCTTGCCTTAAGTTCATCTTCGATGTTACAAGGAGTTTTGTTGGTTTCTTGCTCACTTGTGACCCACACATAATAATTAAGGGGGTTGCAGCCTGGGGAGTTAGGTAGCCAGATGTGAGGGGTGATGTGGTTGCAGAAATTGTCTGACAGCCATGTTTGGGTTCTCCTGCTTGCGTGGCATGGTGCAGAGTCCTTGTTCCAGACATAGGGCCTTCCAGCAGCCACCACTCATGACACAGGGTAGAACTACCTCTTCAAGGCAGTTGATATAGGCCTCTGTATTGAGTGTTGGGTCCCTCACCAACAATTTCTTCTTAGAAAAATAAGAGTGAGTTTTCTGAGCTGCCATACCTTCATAATCACCATTAGACTCATCCAACTCTTTCTGAATCCTCTGCACTGTCCGCAGATTGACAACTAAAAACACTCTGAAATGCTTGTATTGCAGCTTCTGGCATGAATACCAAGCAGTAGAGCATGCCATTTCCAAATTTCTGGTGGAGTGGATTGTATCATGGAGCTCTTTTTGTCATAGATGGTACCCAACTGACCCTACTATACTGTGCAGTTGACAAAATCAAAAACAAACAACACGCAGACATGAAAAAAAAAACCCAAAAACAAATGGCGACAATTTACCCATCGCACCATATATATATATATATATATATATATATATATATATATATATATATATATGTATATATATATGTATATATGTATATGTATATACATATGTGTGTTAACTGAGTAGTGCCCTTTATATTTTTCTCATCTTATTATTTTAGTTTTCTTTTATTGTCTATTTCTCTTTCAGTCTTTTCAAATATCTGTTTGATGTTTTTGTCATGTGCATTTGCTTTGTGGTATTGGGACACACTGCACATTGTTTCTTTCAAGATTTATAAACAAGTTGCTGTATTTTCTCAATGTTCTTTAATAAAAGAATAACAGATGGAAACCTTCACATTTCACTTGACTTGTTTGTCAATATAGATTTGCTGAACACACAAAGCACATTTGATGATTTAATTCTTATTCTTTGCATCCACATTCTTGCTTCATGACTTGAACACAACCTTTATGTACATACTTGCATCCTCACACAATATTATATATATATTTTTTTTTTATCGTATCACCCCAAGCAAGGATTTATGCACAGATAAGTACGTAAAGATAATAAGCAGAACTCACTTAAGAAAATGACACCACTTACAACTGGGGATTAAGAATTGCTTGTGCATTGGATTCAATTTTTATCTATGTACTATGCCAGTATTCAAATAACAAGACTCACCTGGTGACATGAAGGCAGCAAAATTTCAGTTCATGCCTTTTCCAAGTGTGCTAAGTAAAAACAGCATGAGAATTTCCATAGAAAAGGATTATTTTCTGTTCTTCTATATAAGTCATTACTAATAAACATTCTCTTCTTCTATATAAGTAATTACTAATAAATATTTTCTTCTTCTATATAAGTCATTACTAATAAACACTGAAAAGATTTTACCCTGATTCAATTTCTAAAATCTGACCAAATCGCCAACTGGCAAGGTTTCCTGGTATTGCAGAGCTCCCAGTTATTCTCTCTCTCAACAATGCCCCCCACCACATGCAGTAGTCCAAGGGAGGCATGATCTGGTCTTCATTGCTCATGATCCCTAGAATCAGAAATTTGCTATGCACCAGTGTAGCTACCACCATAGCATCTGTGCAGAGGCAACTGTCATTCCTCCTAAGCACTTTCAAGAAGTTGGTTATTTCTACCAAGTTGCTATGGTTGGCAGCTAGTATCATGAGCATAGCATATCTTTTCCTACCTACCGTTACATCAAAAGCTGCTATGTTAATGTATTTGATAGGTCTGTGAATAATTTAGCATTCGCTGTGTGGTAACACATTCTGTTGCTTTCAATTGTCTGTTGTGGTTGTGTTCTCAAATTCCTGGTGCCTCCTTTACACACACACACACACGTGTCTCGATAGATAGATAGATAGATAGATAGATAGAGAGATATATGCAGAAAGTTAGAATGTCTTTTATAATCTCAGGCGCCAAATCAAATGAGTGGTTGTAATAAATGGGAATGCTGGAAAAATAATTAGAAAAAATAATAAATGGTAGTGGGGTGTTAAAAAATGAGAAAGTCTTATAAAGAGTGGGGGGTTAATAAATGGGATGGTTAGGCAATAATAAATAACAATACTTTAAAATTATCAATGTAACAAGACCTTGAAGGAATAGAACTAAAAACGAATGTCCATCAATATCCTTAAATAAAATGATTTAACCAAATTGAAAATATTTCCAACGTTACAATTTAAATAAATATCCTTTAAAAAAAGGATTCAGAATTAACAAGCTCCAGAGTGGGAATGAAAAAAGAAAGAGTGGGGCAATTATTTGGCACCTGAGTATACATCCTTATATATATTGACAACTACAAGTGGGTAATAGTGGCCGCTGACAGGCCTTCTTTTGCAAGAGATTTTAGACAAGTGCCATCACTAAATCAATCTCCAGATGGAGGAAAGGAGGCAGCACTATCAGCTTGGCACCTCTTCCACTGCTCAAGCCCTTTGTGTACCCACTGTGAAAAAAAACAAACCTACCTGTCATCACAAGCAAACTCTATAGCCCTCCCTCCAGAATCCTGGTTTATGAAGTAAATTTATAATGATAATAACAACAGTATTATATATATATATGTATATATAAATGTGTTGACAGACTTCATGCAAGCAGCAGCTAAAAGGAGATCTGCTTTGAAATGACAATATTTACATTGTAGATTTTTCACCTTTAGATAGCAATGAAAAGGCAATAAAACTAATTAAGCATATGAAATTTGACTTTATGTTCAAAAATCTATTGCCACCTAGTGTTTGGCAGTTCATTAATAATCACTTGACACTTATGGGCAGCATAAGTTGGAATGTGATAAACAAACCGCTATATATTCAATTAGCCCTTTTATATATGGCACAATGGGGCTTTTTATCATATAATCAAGTAAAATATATCAATTATAAAATAAACAGAAATTTTGTTTTGTTTCTTGCCTCTCTGTTTCCCCTTTTCTCAACCAGGAGGTGTCATCTGAAACAGAAGAGATTTCATCTTAGATCCATATCTCAGCAAATCTATAGGGCTTATGCCAGATTAGAAGCTACACGCCTCACTCCCGCCTCACCATAAGAATATATGAACCAATCAAATTATAACATGGGGAACATTCCAAAATTACAGTGAATAAACTGTGGAAAACACCCACTTATTGGGAAATTCATTATTCTAAATTCTACCTTCACTCAATAAATAATAAATTTCAATAAGAAATAAAACCCAGAAAATAATCTTATAACAATTTGGTAGTAAAGTGCATATTTACTCCAATTTGAATTGAATGCATAAACCCTGAGGAATTCAAATTTGTATGAAGAGAAAGAAATTCTCATGTATTTTAATAATAGGGGGAAGAAAAAAAAACAAATTACTTTATTTACAATCTTTAATGGTTCATCTATTTATAGATGTATTAATATTTTATGAAAAAAAAAAAATTACTTTTCATGGGAGAAAAAAAATCTTTCTCTTTCTTGATGGACTTTCCTTTGAAATGTTATTCCTTCACCTCGCAATGTTTGTGAAGAAAGTTTTGTTCGGCCCAATGATTCAAGCAAACATGATGATGTTGAGTTTTTGGTACTGGGCGTGGTTTTATGCTCGTCAAATGATCCATACATGCATAGAGCTTTTCCAACGCAGAAGGATTGATAATAAATCGATACTCATTAAGTAAATGATGTCAGTGACAAAGGTTTTTGCTGATTGATTGGTTTTTACAGCTTATCAACCTTTAATGAGTTATTTAAAGCCAAACATATTTTGGGATTGTAAGAATAATTCTTTTCTTTTTTTTTCTTTCGCAACTGAATATTGTAGTAACACGTTTTGGCAATAATAATGATTTTCAGATACAAGTCCTAATATTTAACCCATAGATGGAGAAAGAAGATTGATTAATTCGTTCATTTTCTATGGATTAACAACCCGTTTCAGGTTATTTAAAGCCAGAAAATATGTTTAAATTATGTTACATTTAAGTTTGTTTTTTTTTAAATAATAACAGTTTAGTCTTACTAATTAACCCATAGCTGGGGGAGAAGATGTGGATTCATACCTTTCCCAAAAGTATTTGAATGTAAGTGAATATGACACCCCAACAGGAATTGAAACTCAGTTCTCTGATTAACAATTCCAAGCCATTATCCATTACACCACCCACACATCCAAGTATTTCTAAGCTGTCACCCATCTGGGTATTGACTAGGCTTGATGTTGTTTAACTTGGTGATTGTACAGGAATTGATGTTTTAATGTGATATGGCCATAAGCCAGGAGAGGAAGAAGAGATGGATTCATACTTTTCCCAAGTGTAATTGCATGTAAGTGAATGTAATGAACCCAACTGGAATTCAAACTCAGCTCTCCAATATCTTATTCTGAGTCTTTGTTTATTACACTACCCACACATCCACAACTTACAGCACCTGATATTTCCAAGTGGTCACCCATCTAGGTATGTACCAGACTGTTGCTTAACTGGTGATTGCATGATGGTGCACCAGTGTGATATTATGTAGGTTGTTCATACCTAGGTAGGTACAGACAATCAGAGCACCCTAGTGATTGTTATTAGTTTTCCTGTCACATTTTGTTACATGAAAGAAAAGAGAGAATGGTAAGTAAGAAAGAATGTAAAACTGAAATTTTCAGTTTCTACTCAGAATTCTTCTAATCTTTCTCCACACTAAGTGAGGATCTAAGTTCTATTCTAAAAATGAAGACATGGTAATTTTTTATTTGATCAAGTTCACGCAGACATTCATGAATCTATCATGTCAATCATCACGGTCCTGTATCAAGATTGGAAAGTCATTAGGGTGTCAGTCTGTCATAATATAGTTGGTCAATATAGGTGGTTGCTGGGTCACCAACTTGTCTTGCTCCATGGCTAGGTGTCCAGAACAGTAGACCACTTGTGACTTCTTGTTTTGCTTGCCAGCAGTATCCTGCAAAGCACATTCTGCATTCACATAATATTGTAGAAATATGGACCCATAGAGCTGAAATTTAATTAGATGTTGTCTCCAGGAGATGTTAAGTATAGCTCTCAACATTCAAGTGTAGGGTCCATCAAGCTTAGACTGTAGAGTTTTAGTTCATGTCCAGGCAGTGGCACCATACATTAACTACCTCTAAAGTGGTTTGAAAGAATCTCCCCTTGAGGTTGTCTGATAGATCAGATTTCCATGGTAATAGTAATATTAGACCTTTCCTTATAAGGAAACATTTGGAATTCACTGACTGAGCAGCCAGTGCTACTTTCAGTTGAAATGTATTCTTTTAAAACAATTTTTCAAGAAAATAGTTCACTGCTTCCATTCAAATACATGATAGTTTCTGTTTTGAAAAGGTTTATTTTGAGTGCTGCATCTTGTAACAGTTGTTAGAGGCTGTTGATTTTTATGTTCGAAATCATTCTTATTGCAACATTGAATAGCTATGTCATTGGCATATCCCACCTCATGATTGGCACATTGGTCTCTGGCAGGAAAGCAGGAATACTGTTTTCTATGAGTGGATTCACTTGAGAAGTGATATGGAATGTTTAAATGATCAGTGCCCATATTCATCTGTGTTTGTACATGCATAGAGCATAGTCTAGAAAGAGATTAAATAGATTGGGGGCTCTCATTTCCTCGTTATCATACTTCTGATAAGGTTTGAAATAGTATAGGGTCCACACCAGACATGTATTACTTTGTGAACCTACATAGTTTCTCTATCAGATTTAGGCATTGAGTAGAGGGAGGGCTTGGAAGATGGTCACTAATAGATGAGAAAAGGAAGTCAATATTGTTGTGGTCATATGCTGAGGTGAGGTTTTCTCTAAATACCAAAATATTTTCATAATTCTCTATCGCTCAAATTCAAAAGCAATTGTCACAGATTAGAATCTAACTGTGCAATTAGTTTTGCATAAGTAATGAAACAAATTTACTAATAAAATGAAAAACAATAAATTCCTGGGCTTGGCTACCATGGATGGAAAAAAATGGCATATATTCACAAAGGACATATATAAAGACATTTATATTATGTTTAACGTTCTTTTTATAGATACAAGTATACTTGTATCTATAAAAAGAACGTTAAACATAATATAAATGTCTTTAAATAAATTGTCGGACAATGTCCAATTCTAAAATATATATATATATATGTATATATATATGTATATATATATGTATATATATATATATGTATATATATATATGTATATATATATATATATATATGTATATATATATGTATATATATATATATGTATATATATATATGTATATGTATATATATATATGTATATGTATATATATATATATGTATATATATATATGTATATATATATATATGTATATATATATATGTATATGTATATATATATATATATGTATATATATATATGTATATATATATATGTATATATATATATGTATATATATATATGTATATATATATATGTATATATATATATGTATATATATATATATATGAAGAAATATAGTTTTAATGTGTGCTATATTTATGGGATAAAGTGCTCAATATCAGAGATAGAGCATATGTAAATTAAAATATAAAAATGAACATTTAAGTCAACACTCAGAGGCAACAGACTGTTTCATGCTAGACACAATCGTCAGGCTGCTGATTGCATCTAGCATGAAACAGTCCATCGCCTCTGAGTGTTGACTTCAATGTTCACTTTCATATATATATATATATATATATATGGGGGGGTGTATGTATGTATGTATGTAACCTTTCCTGTTTCACTTAAGATTAGATGGTTCTATTTTCTAATGCACTTGTCAAAAACTGAACTACATAACATTTGTGATGAAAATAAATATTTTAATTATTTGCACTATTCAGACTATTGTCCTCATCTTTATTGTCACATTCACAAGGTTTCAGTCATAGTACTCTCCAGCCTTCTCCAGGTCATATTTGTTGAAATTTCAAACCAAACACTATTTAGTTGAAATTCCAATAAATTTCACCTGAAGGCTGGAGTGCACGATGGTTAAAATGCCATAAATGTGACAATAAAGATGAGGAGAACATTCTGAACAATGTAAATAGTGTAAATAGTTACAATATCTCATGACAGAAATATAGACAGATGTTGCACTAAATATATTTCAACTTGAACGATATACAACTTTTCTTTAGATACACTATTAATTTTCTTTAAGGACAAAGAAAGTAAAACTTTCAGAATATTCTATGTTCAAAGCCTAACTCTCTTCTGGAATGAAATAACATCTCAACAACTAAAGCAAACTCACTACAAAGGGTTCTTATCTTGAATTTTGAAAATTAAAACTGTAAGAAGCATTCCAAGATCAAATTCACAAGTTTCTAAAAGTTGATAATTCAACATTTTTTTTTAGCCTGAGAGCAAATAACTGAAATACACATAATTTGCAAAAATTTATTAATATAAATAACAGTATATTTATTGAGTTGTGCTTTAAGGTTTTAAAATCACACATGCAACTGAGTAATTTTAAATGTGTTGGATAAATTGCAGCCTAGGGATTGTCACAGGAACTCTGAATCATTAGACAATTTTAATAAAGTGCTACATACCAAGGATTTATTTACTATTCATATACTGGAATATAGAATGCTCCAAGTAGTGTTATTATATTGCAAATAGAAACCCTTTAATTTCAGTAATTCTAAATGTTAGATTTTAAAATTCTTCTTAAAAAATGTTTAAAAAAATATTAATGAGCATAAAGAAAAGAAAATGAGAAACTGACCCATAAATGCATTCCTTAAAATATGCCAGAAGTAACAATTCCTATTCAAGTGATGTTTCTTTTATTGATAAAATACAGCTTAGGAAACAACAAAAATATTTTCATTTTGATTTTCTGCTTTTTATTTTGGTTTTCTTGCAAGTCAGTAAATGAAATAGTTTATGAAACAGAGTTGATAAACAGTTTTACGTTTTCTGTTATCAGAGGCAAAACTTAAGCAAAGGGGAGAGAAAGAGAGTGAGAAGAAAAAATTCAATTGCCAAAAAGTGTTTCTGGAAAACAGTTGGAAAAAAAAAAAAAATAAAACAATTTTCTCTGTGTAGAGAAATGAGATAATACTGATCAATAAATGGCATTTAAATATTTGTATGGAGACAGAAAGATTAAAAGTGACAGAGTAAGATAGAGACAGAATGTAATATCAGCACCAAAATTATGACAAATTGACATGAATCTTTGCTACTTTTAAGTATAAAACTATTGGATGAGACGTGAACATATGATTATGTCATATCTTGACATCAAATAATATCAAATGTGATAAACTACTTATTGTGCTGAAATCTCTCAGGTATTGTGCCCCATCTGGTTTCTTCAATGACATGCCAGCATAGTGTCTGTTAATCATAAAAGTTATATAAAGCTAATGGCTTTCTTTGATCAATGATTAAAAATGACTGAGTAAATGAAACATGTATGTCATAGAAAGGAGTATCACTTCCTTTGAACCTCATAGAATGGCACTACAGAATCTTGTCTTTCTTTTTATGTGCCATGGCTTCTCAGGACATAGACGACCATGGCTCTCCACTTCTCCTTTCCCTTAATGTTTCGTTCCTCTGCCAACTCCCCTAGACCACGTTCTGTCATCCACTTGCTTAAGCCCGCCAGGTATGTCATGCATTACTTTCCCTTGTTTCTTTTTCCCTCTATTCGACCTGTGAGTATCAGATTCTCCAGGCCCTCTTTTTTCATTAGATGTCCCAGAAATTTCATCTGCCTCTTCCTTATGTTAAGTATAAGCTTCCTCCTTGTTTGCATCCTCTCTAAGACCTCATCACTGGTCACATGCTCAGTCCATGATATCTTTAGCATCCTTCTGTAGAACCACATCTCCACTGCCGCAAATCTCTTCTTCATCTTTGAGGAGACCATCCAATATTCACTGCCGTATAGGCGGACAGATATCATATAGCAGTTCAGTACTGTTTTCTTTGTCACCAAGGAAATCCTCCCGTCTTGCCAAATAATAGAAATAATGTCACTTGAGGAATTTCAACAACCGCAACAAATGAAATGTATATCACATGTAACTTGATGAGAAAATAATGGCATAATGAAGATATTAATGTCTCACATTATTTCAAACAAAAGGTTAGGAAGAACACCTTGACATCAATACTAGAAAGAGCAATAACAATTACTGGACTTGAGAAACCTATTTTCCTGAAAAATTGTTTTAAGGGAAAGATTTTATAAATTTCAATCAACAGTAGTCTGCTGCTTGGTTAATGAATGCTTGAATATTTCCTTATAAAGAAATGGCTAATACTGCTATTACAATTCTCAGTATATATTTTTAAGAACTAGAGAATATCTCTAGACATGAGCAGTGGCACAGTAACAGTCTAACAGATTAAATAAAGGGGTCAGTTCAGAATTCCCTGTAAGTTACCCAGATCAATATACACGTGAGGAAGGCTCGAAACATTATGACAAAAACAACAAAGATGTGGACAATAATTTGAATATAAAAAGTGTAAATAATGATCACGGAAATTCAGACATATTTTTAAGGCTCAACTTTTGAATAATTAAATTAATTGCAATTATTTGTTCTTATTCTCTGAGCTTAAAATGAATGATTTTTCTCTAAAGATTATTATGGCTGACAAACCAATCATTTATGATATAATCATTTATGATATAATCAAAGACCTTTCTCATGGAATACTTAATTACAAAGGGAGTTGATAACCATAGTAGGCTCCAAGGATTTGCACAGGTGACCAGCATTCTAGGGCTCTATCTGAGCAGAAGTGGTTCATGGCTATTAAATGTTTTAAATTATCTTAGGGATATTATCCAGGCAGCAGAAAGCTTTTTCAATCCTGAATTACTCAGACAAAAATTCACCAAGCAACTGAAAGTGCTTTTTATCTACAGGAAAAGAACTAAAATTGAACTACTTGGGCTGAACCCATCTGAACCAGCAGGGGAGACAGGCTAATCAAAAAAAGCATTAGTTTTTATAACCAGGATCTAAGTTCAATCCCTATGTGGGGTAACAAATACTGTCCATAGAATAGAACTTAACAAACTTATTAGAGACATTTGTGGAGATCAGGTGCTGAGAGAGTTGCATTTGGGATTTTATAAACAAGAGTATTACTGTAAAAACAACAGTTTTCATAGCCAGAACTAACACTTTTTAACTAATACCATTTTTAACAGGACATAGGTGATCATGATTCTCAATATCTTCCGTCCCTTTGAAGATCTAAGCAATATTTGTTCTTTTATTATCTCTCACAGTCACTGCTCTGCCATCCATTTAAATAAATTTGTTATGAAGGTTATTTGCTGTTTCCCTCTGTTGTGCTTCAATAGAAAGATACTAAAAATACTATGGTCAGAACATGTGAGCAATGAGAAGGTTTTAAGAAAAATAGGAACAGAATAGACAATTATTCTTACAATCAAAAAGAGATAGTTAAAATTTCTGGAACACATAATGAAGTAAGAAGACTTAGAGAATTTAACACTCACAAGAGACATGCATAAAGGCACACAATAAAATCATTTGATTTCTCATTTGTCTTATTAAATGAAGAGACTGGATTAATAGAAAAGAATCTCCAAACTCAAGTGAAGAGTGTAAATATTTATGCTATATTGGCCAAGTGCATATTTTTAATCAAACTGGATTAACTATTTTCTTCTGTTCAGGAATTGCAATCAGCAGTAGAAATACATATTTTGTCTTGCTTAATAAAGATCAAACATTACAAATTAACTCAGGGTGAAGTTTAATCTGGATTTATGATTATTGAGTAGAAAGTGGAATTGGCAAGCTGAATTTAAATTCCAGCCTGATCTATTGTGTTCACTTTTGCAGAAATACACTTGGGAAAAGCATGCATACATCTCTTCTCCCCCCAGACATGGGTTAAATAGCAGAATAGACTGGCTGTCATCTAAGGCTTGAGAGCCCAATCTAGATGATGAACTATTTTTAATTCAAAACTGTGGGTATGGCTATAGAAAACCACTCCACTATCTTTCCTAAGAATTCATGGCAATTCACAAGGATCTTCCATGATCACCACCATTTGGGAAGAACATGGCATTGCAAACAATACATAAAGACAGTTTAAACTTGATCCTCAATAAATTCCTCATTTCTGATCACAGAAAGACAAACTACCAGAAACTACACAAGATTCAATTTATCAGGCTATGAGGTTCTAAATTTGTCAAAAGAAATATAGCTGTAATTTCAGCATGTTGATTCCACAGGAAATAGTCAGAAGTCTGCAAAATGCATGCTGGGATATTTTTCTTAACCACTAAAAATAGGATGGCTTGCACTTTGACATAACTCTGTCCAGGTCTGCCTTTCTTCTAGACAGACTTTCTGTGTTCCATTGCCCTACCTTGCTTTTGTGTGCAAACATCAACTCATAGTTTGCAAACTCGTTTGCCTTCTTACCTGTTGATTTGCTTTGCAGATATATTGTTTCTTTACTTGCTTCTATGATTGTTGTTGGTTCATTTTTTTACCCTTTTTATTGAAACCTTTATTAGTTCTGTTCATTGGGCAGTTGTCTTATTTATCTTGGATTTTGATAATGGCTTTTATTTCATCACAACATGTCTATGAATTTCTTTGAACTTAATAAGAAATTTAGTTTAGACTTCTTTTAGGTTCAGATGCCAACTTCTTGGAAGGTGAATAACGGAGATATCTTTATATATTATCTCAGTACAATACATATTTTCTTGTTTCAAGAAATATGTTTAAATAAACTGCAAACTGAAAATACTTTTTCCAAGACTTAACTTTCATTCTTAATAAGTGAAATTGTCCCTAATTATATTATCATTAAACTGTAGGTAATTCTTAAGCACTTTGTTCTACATTTTATAACATTTTTTAAATTAATGTTTTTTGTTTTCTTTTTTTATATATTTGTTTGATATTCACTGCTTTTGTCTTGTCTTGAAATTTTAATGGCAAAAACAATTACCAATTACTTCTGATTTAATTTATTTGTGTCCTAATTAAGAAAAAATATTTTTGATCCAAGACACATTTTAATTGTATGATATGTGATTTTGTAGTATCTTAATGTTTTGTAATATTCCGAATTTTGAAACCTAAATAGATTAATGTTCATAAAGTAAAACTATTTATGAAGTAGCGTTCAGTTTGGCTTTGATTTTTTAGCTTTCTTTCTTTGTAATATCCTTATTTTGTATTGTTTTGCTCTCTCTGGAAACGATAGATTGGGAATACCAGGTTCTATAAGCTGGGATGTGTGAGTGGTGTAATGGATAATGGATGGAATTGGAAATTGGAGATCCAAGTTTTAATTCTAGTCAAGTTCGCTATGTTCACTTATGCACAAATACTCTTTGGAAATGTGTGAATCCGTCTCTTCCCTCAGTTTAATTCGTGTTCTGATAAGAGCCACTTGCCCTCCTTACTATCTGAATGGACTGATCTGTTCATGATAAGTAGTCCTGGGTTATTGTCTAGAAAAGAAGATAATACTATTGCAGTCACTTGTATAGCTGATTATTGAATCAGGACTGACTCAGTTGGAGTTTTGTGTCTTACTAGACTCCACATTGCAACAATTAGTATGACTTGTATCAGTAAGTCATTATTATCTCTAAAAAATTCTTACAATCTAAAAATATTTCTGGCTTTAAATAACCTGCAAAAATAGTCAATAAGCCATAAAAAAAAACAAATCAATCTCGAAAGGGTAAGTATATCATTATGACGAAGTAAGCTTGCCAGTTAATCAAAAGTTATCCCAAAATAGGACAAAATAATAAAAATCAAAGAAAGATCATAATTCCATTTCAACAGGATGGTACCAGAAACATTTACATAGTGCTTTATTTTCTATCATATGAAGCAAAACAAAACAAGGAAATTATGGTTTCTACTCAAAAGCAGAATTGTCTAAATTTAACCAAATTTCATCAATATCATGCACGTGCACAATAGATGTCTAGAAATACTGGTCTTTATCTATTCATTACTGCTTTTTTATTTTCAAATTTATCTATCATGAATAGCACCAGCATTATTCTATTTGCAGCAGTTTTGCGTTCTGAATATCAACTATTTCCAGTATCTATGCAACAAACTTTGATAAAAGGTCTAGAGGCTAATGATTGAACCTATTATTATGGGGACAGATTGGTTTGTTTTATAAACTTGCAGGCTAAATACTACATACATAAAACAAATATAATAAAAGGGGAAATGAGAGAATAAAAGTAAGTAAAAAAAAAAAAGTAATGGAATATTGAAAAACAGCTAAAAACAAAAATAACACTAAACAAAAAACTTAAGTAGTAAAAAAGCAGAAGAAACATATGAAAACAACAATGTATAAAAGAGGCAAAAGTAAAAGCAAAAATTACATTATAAAAATAGAAAAAAACATGACAAATCCCTAAAACATATTCAGGCTACAAAGAGAAACAAGCTTGCTTTGACAAAGGGAAACAAAGATATTCATATCAAATATTTGAATTGATCTAATATCATTACTGCATTGATTATTATTATTATTATTATTACTCTATAAATTTTTTTTCTTTAAATGGAAGGGAAATTTTTATGCCTGCATTGGGCATTTCCTATCTCCCTGTTTCCTGCCAAAGCTCAGTCTATTTTGTAAATAGAATTTTCCCAGGGAAGGGTTTTGAATTCCCGGCCTTTTATTTTTCAGTCATTAATTAATTTTTTTTTTTTTAGCAATTTTTTGGGGGGAATTTTAAAATGTTTGAAATTTTCCATTATTGTTTCCTTTGAAAAAATAGGCATTAGTTTCGTCAGAATGTCAAAATAAAATTCATCCAAAGTGAGGCATTCATGTCATAGATTCAACCAAAACCCTCAGCTGACCAATTATTTCAGTATTGCATTATGGCTGGTTTATCAGTGTGTGAAAGATAACCAATGCCAGTAGTACCACCTTTGAGAATGAAGAGAAAAGGTCTCTAGGGAGTTAGCTTTTATACTCTTTCCAGTCTGCTAGTACCTAATAATCAGCAATGTGTCTCATGCAATGTCGCTTGCAAGAAAATAATGATTGCAAAAACAGTAATAATAAAAAGTCTTCTCAAAAAGTTTGTAAATTTCCAGTCCTGATAGTTGACAGATCTAGGAACTGAGACTGAATAAAAAAATATACATATACTGAAGAAGTTGAATAACCACAAAAAAAAAAAAAAAACATTTAAAATGTTCCAATAATTTGAGACTTCTATCAAAGCAATTTTATGCATTCATTCCTTTTATTTTAGTCCAGTGGAAGCAAAAATAAGCCAGAGAATCATGGATCATCTCTTACTTTCTTCCACTCACTCGCACCTAACCTGTTCTTCCTCTTCTTTTATATGCTGTGCTCCTTCACAGCATGCTCAATAATGGCTCGACACAACTTCATATCCTTTGTAGTTCTAAGCAATTTCTGTCCCATTAATATCCCTGTTCTGACAGCCATTTATACAAGCTCGCTAGCTAAGCTACTCAATGTTTCCCTCTACCTCTTTTACTTTTAATAAATCCTGTGAGTGTCAAATTTAGCACGCCTTCTTTCATTATATGTCCCAGAAATATTTAACTTCTTTCTGATCTAAGGACAAGTGTCTTCCTTAAAACTTCCTTATTGCTCCCATACTCTATGGTATTCTAAGCATCCTTTTGTAGATTTAAATCCCTGTTGTCTCAAGTCCCTGTAAGGAAATTTTCCAGCATTCCCTGTCATATAGGAGGATTGATATTATATAGCAGTTTAGCATGATTTTCTTTGTTGCTACATAAATTTTCCTATTTCTTAGTACTTTGATTAGTTTTTGGAAGGCATCTTTCACTATTCCAATGTATGTCAGGCATAAAAACAAATGTCTTTGTCTACTATTCAGAATTGGTAGAAAGAGATCAAAGGTTGTACTACATGAAATTTATTGTTTTAATTTTTTATAGAATCCTTCGAATTTTAACTTTAATTTTGCTATTTATAAATGTCAAATTAACTTGTATAGGCACAAAAGATAAAATAAATTACAAGTAAATTACAAATTTCTGAAGAAAATTTAAACAGAAAAAGATGTTGCATCTCTGGTAAGCAGTAAAATTTATATAGAAATTCTTTATCTCTACTTCTATTGCAGCTATTTAAAAAGATTTGTTTATGCTACAAACAAAGGAATGCTTATTATAAATAGAGACAAAGTTCAATAGATTCTCTGTCTCTTTTTTTATCTCATCCTTTGTATATCTAAATCATACAGACTTTATATAAGAATATATATCCTCAAGAAGTTCTTGAGATAAAAATGAAGGATTTTGTTTTTTGTATTAGTAATCTAAAAAGGAATAGGGCTTCATAATTGTTGAATGAAGACTACTCTTACTTCTACGGTCATGCTATCTATTGTCTCACCTGTTTGGCTGAAGGCCATAGGGTGTAATTGGTTGGCCATTGAATATCAGAATGCTTGATTTAATGAATCAAATTAAATTTTGAGTGCGCCATAGTGGAAGACAGGTGTTATGGTTTACGTAACAAAAAGTTACTTGTTACTGCATCAATCAGATACAAATATGTTTCTCAGATACAAATGATCTCTTTCAGAAGAGATCATTACAATCCCTTTTGCCATATATCTTTATATATAAAATATAATATATGTATGTGTCACATAACCAAGGGTCATAGGGGCAACACATTTACTGAGCCATAGCAGCCGTGGTACGTCATGGGAGCCCAACATTATTCAGGCTGGTTTTAAAATCAGTTTTCCTTCTCCTAGAGTGGTTGCTGCCTTGTACTTTTAAAATTATGATTATAAATTATAAATTATAAATAGCACTTTTTCTTTATACATACAGGATAATTTTTACGACATTAATTGTGTCTAAGCACTCGATTTTCTTAAAAAAAATGCAATGCAAAATCATAAAATGTGTTTCAACTTAAGGATTCTTTACTGATTTGAGGGAAAACTGACTTTGATTGGAATGGAGAAGATTTCATCTTAACTAATATTTTAAATCTTTTACTTTGAGTGTTTACTGTCTACACTAATCTTTGGTTTTTACTTTTTGACGAAAATTAAAAAAAGATTTTCCCCAAATCCCAAAAATCAGAGCAAATAGTTATCTTGACATGGGTCTGTTTAGCTTTGAAAAAATATTTAAAAGATCTTTTCGTAGCGGTTTTTGTTGGTTTTTGTTTAATCAAACAATGATGAACCTTTTAAAAGATTGTATTTCACAAAACAAAGTTGATTTAAGAGAAAGAAAAAAATGAAAAGCCAAAAAATTTAAAAAGAATTTTCAAGAATTCTACTAATGTTTCATTCATAAATTAAAACAGATTTTGGTCTGGAAAAAGTTGGCTTTATTCTACTACTTGGTCTGCTTGATTTTTTAAAATTTTTTAAAAATTTTAGCTTCAACAACTAATGGCATGTCTTAGTCAATGCAACGTGAAAGGGCAGGATTTCCCAGTGTTTCTAACTTTATCACATGTAATAATATTACTTTATTACTATTAGTTTTCTTTGATGCTGTTTTTTTATAGGTTTTTACAGAGTGCATCAACTGTTTATGTGAGATTGAATATTTACTTAGTATATAATTAACATCTGTAGTAGTAGTATGCATAGTTTAGTAAATAAAATAAAAAATATTTCTCAAAAACCCTGAAAAGCATCATCTAATTATCAATAAGCAAAAAAAAGATCAAAGACCCTGTACCAGTGAAAGACAATCCTATCACACTCCTCGACCACTTACTAGTCTCAATATAAACCCAAGCAAAGAGGATGTTCAGGCCAGTTCTCTCTACCCTTTCACCAAACACTAACCACCAAATCAAGACAACTGCCTACTACAAAGAAGGCAGAATTTCTCTCTCTCACTCATTTGCTTTCTCTCATTATTCTAACATATAATGAGTTCTGTCTCATGAACAAGGATATAAGTGTGTTTTTTTTATACAAAAAAATAAATCTTCCAAAATAACATTTGCTAAGCATTCATCTATTTTTAATGTAAAAACCAACATACTGCGACAACTTCCACATATCTGTCAGTGTCTGTGCGTATCTAAAAGTAAATGACTTCAATTTCTGAACTATTTTCAGTAAAGCCAAGTCCAAATACTTAAAACAGAATTTTATTACAAATGCATTTTATTTTAATTTCTTAAAATTAAAGGTAAGAGTTGAGCCAAACATTTCAGATAAAATTTCAATAAATGTGCTTCTTCATTTTTGTCATTACCACAACCACAACAGATTGACCAGACAGACCTTGTAAGAGAGGTTTGTACCTTGATTGCACAATTCAAACAAATGGAGATTTTCTCTTTTTTCTTAACTTTGATTTCCATGTTGATCAAATAAGATAAGATTAAAAGGCAAAATTATTCAATCCTGAACAAATACAGTATTTTCCTTTTCACCCTGTCACTCACCAGTGGTTCACTTGTGAACACCTTCAGTTTTCATACACCACTATTCAGAATTCATATATCCATGAAAATACCCTTTTTACTATTACCCAAAGAAACTTAGAGTAGCTACTACATTGGAGATACCATTTTAATAGTCCTAACAATAATTTTGGGATCAAGCTGTCTTAAATCCTTATGTCCTATAACTGTCACAGCTACACTACCATTTTACCTATTACAACACACATACATCATCTGACTGAGTTCATTTCTTCAAGTGGGAGACAGTGAAACTGACCATTTTTCTATGTCTAATGCTTCTGGAACTACAGTTTATATAAATTTACAACATTCATTGTGCATAAAAAGACAAGATGTTTGAGTATGAAGTTTACTTTTTATATGATTTTTAGTAGCCAATAAATAGAAACAGGCATTTTTCAATCTTTTCCAAATCCAAGAAACAAGTACTAAATAATGAGAAATACATTTGTGCTTAGATTCCATGAGATCCAATTTGAAAAGAAACGGTCTTCTTGATATCCACTAATTCCATCCTTTGGAGATTATTTTGTTACATTTCTTCCATATTAAAGAGAAATGCCTCATCAGTTCATATGAAAAAAAGACAGAATAAATAAGTTTTTAAAAAATGAGTCTCTTTTATATGACAAGCTAGTTCTACAAACAACAGACACCTGCATTAATGCGAAGCTCTTCAGTAAAGTGAATGGAGCACTCTGGCTGCTTGATATTTGTTTACATTTGTAAAAACAATATGCTAGATTTAGCTGCCTTGTTCTGTCGAAGGAAGATAGCTCAGTGGTAAAAACTCTGACTTTCACTACTGGCTTGAGGCATTCGGTTGTCTAGTTGCTACTGAAGAGCTGTGATACAGCAAAACAGTACTGTCTGTGAATGACATATATATATATATATATATATATATATATATATATATATATATATATATATATACAAGGAAGGCCAAAAGCCACTAAAATACAAGGGGTTACAGGGTGTGGAAGAATTAGGAAGAGAAACATTAATAATAAGCGGAAAAGGAAAAGAGTAACAAGAAGGACAGTAGATAGCAATTAACACTGCATGCAAATTTTTGCAGATTAAAGTTTACTGGAAAGCATAGAGTCAGAAGGGAGTTCCACAAGTGTGAAGTGTGAGAAAAGAAACTGTTAGCATAGAATTTATGGCTACATCTAGCCAACTCAACTGTAAACTGATGAGATCTCAACAGCCATGCTGTACTTGAATTCATAAAGATCAATGTGCCATAGCAAAGAGCTCATCCAAACAATTACCATGAAATTATTTATAGAAAAGACAAAGAGAGGCAACCTTACACCGGTGGGAAAGTGACTGAAGCTGAGCTACCAGATCAAGACTGATAATATTGCACATTCTTGTTTGGATTTTGTCATGGAGCTCAAGGTAAAAGAGAAGGGGTATTATGAATTATAAATTTATAATTATAAAATTAAGCATAAACTGAAGATTTCCAAAAGGTAAAAAAAAAGATAGCAAATTATGAAAACTATGAATCACAGGGAATTATGAAAACTGTGAACCACTTTCAACCACACATAAGATAGAAAACATTATCTGACAAAAGCAACAATGCCAAAAAAGGTAAAGGAAAATTTACTTAAACTTATATAATGCTACAATTCCACATTCAAATGAAAGAAGTAATAATTTTCGCACATACAAAAGACATAGGCACTATTATTGTTCAAGTAACTAAAGCATTGTAATAACAGTAAGGACAATATTATCAACTTCGGAGAGACACTATTGTTAGCTTTGCTAAAAAGTAAGGCTGCAGTCTATTAAGGACATATACAAAACAAAAGGTCAGGTGAATGCAGTAAGTTTCATTGAGGCAAAATGATTGGCTTTAGTGACAATTTTTATATGTTTATAGAAATGCAAAGTAAAATTAAGAAGGGAAATAAAAATTGGTAATGGAAAACAATAGCTTTCGTCTTGAGTGACAGATCAGCAACAACGAAACAGATAAAAGTGAAAAGATTAAACGCAATTTTCAGAGAAAATATCATGATTATACATACATAAACCAATTCATCTTCTTTTATGTGTTCAGGGTGTGGGTGATCATGGCTGTCCATAACTTCTTATCCTGTGTAAGTCTAAGCAATATTTGTCCCCTTACTATCCTTCTCAGGCCGTCCTGCTATTTATTCACACAAACCTTTTAATTAGATTACTTTCTGTTTTCCTCTGCAAAACTTGACATTAATTTGTCTTGTGAGTATCAAATTCTCCAAGCCTTCTTTCCTCATTGTGTCCAAGAAATTTCAACTGTCTCTCTTTGATTCCTTATAAGTTTCCTTTTTGTTTCTATTTTCCTTAAAACTTCCTTGTTGCTTGCATATTCTATCTACAGTATTTTCAGCATCCTTCTTTAGGATCAAATTTCTGTTGCCTAAAATCTCTTCTTAATCTGTGAGGAAATAATCCATCATTAACTGACATATGTAAGGATTGATATTACATAGCAGTTCAGTAGTTTTTACTTTGTTTCTAATGAAATTTTCCTGTTTCTTAATCCTTTTGTTATTCCAGTATATATCAAAAGTCATGCATGTAAGAGCATGTGAATTGCTTCCATTGTTCACTCAATAAAAAGCCCAAGAGTTATTCAAGATAGAAGGTTACTGAATCAGGTTGTTGGAATAGTGTAAGTTAAGCTTCTAGTGATCAAGCAAGCATGCTCTCAGGAGTCTGCTCCATAAAGTGACAGTTCTGAGGAAGAAGCTGTTTCAGCAGAACTTCTTTCTTCCCAAAAGAAAACAAGGGGAATGTGGATAAGTTGATGCTGTGTACATGGCATGGTGGGTCTGAACATTTGTCAGGGAAACAGCAATAGAATAGTGAGAGGCTAGCTACATTTTGTCTGTGGGAAAGGAGTTGCAGGGTGGAAAATAATTCATCTCCCACAAGGTTGTATGAATAATTTTGAATTCTGTCAGAGCTGGACAATGGGAACTGGGGAGCACCAGTCAAAATATGGCAGCAATACTCAGCTTTTGGTCTGATCTGACTCTTGTATAGATGACAGAACATGGCAGTAGGAGTCGAGTATGTTCTAGAGCAATACAATATATACATATATGTACACACTTGTATATATGTTCTAGTATACACACAAACACATACACACACACATATATATATATATATCATTTATATATTATATATGTGTGGTACTTATTGGAAAATGCTCAATATCAGTGATAGAGCTAAAATACAAAACAAGCTCACATCCATACAACTAAGTATATATATATATATATATATATATATATATATATATATATATATATAATATATATATATAATATATATATATATATATATATATATATATATAATATATATATATATATATATATATATATATAATATATATATATATAATATATATATATAATATATATATATATATGTATGTATGTATGTGTGTGTGTGTGTGTGTGTGTGTGTGTGTGTGTGTGTGTGTTTACCACTTTAAATGCATATTTGAGTAGGTGCTTCATTTATTTTAAACAGTATTTTATTTTATCAACCGGCCTGAATATTTGAGAAATCTTATTAAAGAATAATGCACCCTGAGGCTGGATTCAAACCTGCATCCACCTTTGCAGGAGAAACCATTGTTAGAGCCATCCATCCAATGTGCTTTAAACAACTCAACTACAAAGAGTTTTATGACTAAGCAAGGTTGTATACTGCACTTAAGCACATCGATCTCATTTAGATTAGAGAAAGTTCATAGCTTTTGTTTCTTATCTGAAATGTGAACAATGCAATGTCTAAAGAAATAATAGATAATGTAATTTATTGATCTGACCTATTTTTATCAACTTAAATGTTATTTTTACTGGATACTCATATCTGAGTAGATACTTTATTTATTTTAAATAGTATTTTATTTCATCTACTGGCCTGAGTATTCAAAAAATCTTATTAAAAGACAATATATACATAAGGTGTATATCATATCATTGGAAAAAAAAAATACATATATAAAAATTGGATGAAAAAGGATGTCTGATCAAGTTTTAAACTCACCATCAGAAAACAGCAAATTCATTTCAGTGTACACAATTGTTTCAAACTTAAAATAATGCGAAGATCAAAAAAGAGGATGACTATCTTGTTTTCATGCATCAGCACTATTTCAGCTACTACTACAACTACTTTACCTATTTACCAATATTAGAGTGCAAATACTTAATTGAAGTATTGCATAAGTGGTAACAATGATCAACAATTTATTTCTTTTAATTTGAAGACCAATTAATACAAGATACTGAGGACAAAATCAATGACCTGTAATGCAGATAAAATATGATCTCTAAACAAGATAGTCATTTCTGTCTGCAGTTCTGGAATAAGAAGTTCTTATTATGGACTAATGTCCTCATCTTTTTTGTTTTATCTTATTTTATTATGATAATGTTTCAACCTTTGTGCACGCAAGCCTTCTTCAGATGGATATCAATTTGGGTAAACTTTGGGGAATTTTGAACTAAACACTTTAATTAATCTGTGAGAGTTGATTGTTATTGTTCTTCTGTCCATGTTTAGAAATATCTCGTCTCGTTCTTTTTGATACTGTTCAGTTATTGCTAGCTCAGTTTCTACTACATCCACTTAGCCAAGGAAGTGAACTCAAAATTACTAGACCATAAAATCCATGAGTCAACACGAAGTCTATAGGCAAAAGAATACCAGAGGGCACAATGGCCAAAACATTGTTATAATAAGACGAGGAAATGTAAATAATAACAAATGTAAATAATAGAAAATGAGGCTCTCTAGGAAAATGGCACCTGTTCTTCTCTCTTGTCATCTGAATGACCAAGGAATGATAAGTACATTCAGTGTATGTGTGTGTGTGTGTATAAGTGCAGATGAGCAAACATACACAAATGTAAATATGTGTAAATACACTATAGGCCAAAAGTTTGGGGAAAACACTCTAGATTTTGAAGAATCACCTAAAAATTGAAGGTTGTATGCCTTTTTCAAAATTTATTTACACGCTCACTTTGGACCAGAGTGTCTTCCCCTACCTGATATATTCAATATTGATAATAATGAAACAAACTCATTACTGCATGAAGTTTCCTTAAGATATGATGCAAAACCTGAAATGCAACCCTGAAATATGATGCAACGCCGACCTGACTCCAGACAAGTCAGGGCACCTCCTTGAAAGCATTGTGCTACGCACCTCAACATTACAAAAAAAAAATTAAATTTACATCCAGGTTCTTATAGGTTTCACCATTCTTGGTAGATCTATTATTACAAGGTAAGATATTTAATAACAAAAGGGATGGAAACAAACAAAAAGACCCTAAATGAAATAAGCTAGATTATATACCCAAAACATAGTTTTTTTAAAATATTTAATCTTCAGCATGCCTGTTTCCTTCATGTGCATGTCACATCAAGGTAAACATAAATTTAGTCTGATGAAGTCCTAAAGGATGAAACATGTTACATAAAACCTTTTTCCACTTTGTCGTACTTCTTTCACCTAAAGCTGTGATATATAAAAATGTATATATCGTTTTGCCATGCACATATATATAACATATATAATGGCCAAACTTGTTTGGGTCACAAATGACAAGGCATATATAAAAAAATGCAATGTGAATATTGTGGCATTTTTGCAGAGTGAACCGCCATGGTAAACTACAAAAATAAATAACAGCACTGTCAAACAAACAATAAGTAATAACAAGAAAAGGAACAGGGCCAATAATAATATAAAGCAAGCAAACAATATATGCAAGACAAATTGAAAGTAATAGGGAAAAGAACAGTAATATGGCAAAAAGTTCACAAACTAAGAATTAGTGTTGACACACTAAAGCAAGTTTGGACAAGCAAATGTAGCATTCTGATTTGAAGACAAGACAGACAGGACTGAATCATATGAAACTGCAAAATGGCCTATTTTATTGGCCAAGAAAAAATCCGAGAATACATTTGTGTACTTTTGCCTATAAAAGAGGAGAGAAAAGTGTTTTGCAGTCATTCCCACTGAAAATTGAAATCACCAATGTGTGAACCAAATGTAGTAATGATTTTCACTGTGATCCTTTGTGGACCAGTGATTACTTTGAAGGAGACAATGGAAACTGGACGTTAATATTTTTAATGTTTAAATGACCAAAACATTTCAACAGCACATGAGATTACAGTGAAATTCCAGGTACAAATAAAAAGGGTGCTTATAATTTTTTGCACCAAAGAAAATTATTGATACTAATTTATGCACAAGTGAGGAGGGGAAATATTTCTTAAATCATTGTTGGATATTTATGAATAACCTTTGTATGACAAATTTTAAAAAGTTATCAAAATTCTTTATTGTTCCTATTCATAAAAGAAGCACATTGGGATACTCCATAAATGATTCTATTCTATTCTGTAAAAGATGCATTTTACTCTTGGGAAATGTGCTTGAGAAATTTCACTTTTTAAAATGCAAGTTTTAAGCTTACTTTCACTTTAATTATGCACAAAAACTATAAAAATGCTAATTTAACTGTCTTAAATTTTATGAAAATAAAGAAAAAAATGGAAATTAAATAAATGTTAGTTACCTAAATTTAATAATTTTTCAAAGTATGATACTCTTTGAAGCATTCAATTCAGCAATGGTTTCCCAGGTTCCAGGTTTGATGTTTATCTGTGTAAGGGATGTTTTCAACTGATTCTTGAAGCACTATTTTGTGTCTCTACATTGACTCTTACTGCTGGTGAGTTCTCCAAATAGGATGATACATGGAATCAACAAGTACACATGCAGACATTGCACTGACTTTGGCTGTTTCTTCCAGCATTATTTGCAGACAAATTCTCCAGGAAATGGTATAACCTTATGAATCTGAGTAAATAGTAATCTCCTGAATCCTAGATTTGTCAATTATTTATTTAATTTAGACTCAAATAATGTATGAATGATGCCTGTTATATTGTAAAAAATTTAAATTATCAATTCATGATAACCGTTGATCTCCAAAGTAACATCATTTCATGATGCCCACTGTTTAAGAGGTACAATTCTCAACGTCCCCTTTTACTTCCTGCACATGAGTAGTCACATCAACCCAAACATAAATTTTATCCGATGAAGTCCTAAACAACAAAACATGTCACGTGAAAACTTTTTCAAAATAACTAAACCTTGAACTCAACCATTAAATTCAGAATTAATTAAAAAAATAAATTTTTTTATGT
>OZ038501.1:2268792-2296292 GCA_964036315.1 Acanthosepion esculentum
GTGCGACCCTCGTGAATGTGTGACCTATGTGCACCTGTGCGACCCTCGTGAATGTGTGACCTATGTGCACCTGTGCGACCCTCGTGAATGTGTGACCTATGTGCACCTGTGCGACCCTCGTGAATGTGTGACCTATGTGCACCTGTGCGACCCTCGTGAATGTGTGACCTATGTGCACCTGTGCGACCCTCGTGAATGTGTGACCTATGTGCACCTGTGCGACCCTCGTGAATGTGTGACCTATGTGCACCTGTGCGACCCTCGTGAATGTGTGACCTATGTGCACCTGTGCGACCTCGTGAATGTGTGACCTATGTGCACCTGTGCGACCCTCGTGAATGTGTGACCTATGTGCACCTGTGCGACCCTCGTGAATGTGTGACCTATGTGCACCTGTGCGACCCTCGTGAATGTGTGACCTATGTGCACCTGTGCGACCCTCGTGAATGTGTGACCTATGTGCACCTGTGCGACCCTCGTGAATGTGTGACCTATGTGCACCTGTGCGACCCTCGTGAATGTGTGACCTATGTGCACCTGTGCGACCCTCGTGAATGTGTGACCTATGTGCACCTGTGCGACCCTCGTGAATGTGTGACCTATGTGCACCTGTGCGACCCTCGTGAATGTGTGACCTATGTGCACCTGTGCGACCCTCGTGAATGTGTGACCTATGTGCACCTGTGCGACCCTCGTGAATGTGTGACCTATGTGCACCTGTGCGACCCTCGTGAATGTGTGACCTATGTGCACCTGTGCGACCCTCGTGAATGTGTGACCTATGTGCACCTGTGCGACCCTCGTGAATGTGTGACCTATGTGCACCTGTGCGACCCTCGTGAATGTGTGACCTATGTGCACCTGTGCGACCCTCGTGAATGTGTGACCTATGTGCACCTGTGCGACCCTCGTGAATGTGTGACCTATGTGCACCTGTGCGACCCTCGTGAATGTGTGACCTATGTGCACCTGTGCGACCCTCGTGAATGTGTGACCTATGTGCACCTGTGCGACCCTCGTGAATGTGTGACCTATGTGCACCTGTGCGACCCTCGTGAATGTGTGACCTATGTGCACCTGTGCGACCCTCGTGAATGTGTGACCTATGTGCACCTGTGCGACCCTCGTGAATGTGTGACCTATGTGCACCTGTGCGAACCCTCGTGAATGTGTGACCTATGTGCACCTGTGCGACCCTCGTGAATGTGTGACCTATGTGCACCTGTGCGACCCTCGTGAATGTGTGACCTATGTGCACCTGTGCGACCCTCGTGAATGTGTGACCTATGTGCACCTGTGCGACCCTCGTGAATGTGTGACCTATGTGCACCTGTGCGACCCTCGTGAATGTGTGACCTATGTGCACCTGTGCGACCCTCGTGAATGTGTGACCTATGTGCACCTGTGCGACCCTCGTGAATGTGTGACCTATGTGCACCTGTGCGACCCTCGTGAATGTGTGACCTATGTGCACCTGTGCGACCCTCGTGAATGTGTGACCTATGTGCACCTGTGCGACCCTCGTGAATGTGTGACCTATGTGCACCTGTGCGACCCTCGTGAATGTGTTGGACCTATGTGCACCTGTGCGACCCTCGTGAATGTGTGACCTATGTGCACCTGTGCGACCCTCGTGAATGTGTGACCTATGTGCACCTGTGCGACCCTCGTGAATGTGTGACCTATGTGCACCTGTGCGACCCTCGTGAATGTTGACCTATGTGCACCTGTGCGACCCTCGTGAATGTGTGACCTATGTGCACCTGTGCGACCCTCGTGAATGTGTGACCTATGTGCACCTGTGCGACCCTCGTGAATGTGTGACCTATGTGCACCTGTGCGACCCTCGTGAATGTGTGACCTATGTGCACCTGTGCGACCCTCGTGAATGTGTGACCTATGTGCACCTGTGCGACCCTCGTGAATGTGTGACCTATGTGCACCTGTGCGACCCTCGTGAATGTGTGACCTATGTGCACCTGTGCGACCCTCGTGAATGTGTGACCTATGTGCACCTGTGCGACCCTCGTGAATGTGTGACCTATGTGCACCTGTGCGACCCTCGTGAATGTGTGACCTATGTGCACCTGTGCGACCCTCGTGAATGTGTGACCTATGTGCACCTGTGCGACCCTCGTGAATGTGTGACCTATGTGCACCTGTGCGACCCTCGTGAATGTGTGACCTATGTGCACCTGTGCGACCCTCGTGAATGTGTGACCTATGTGCACCTGTGCGACCCTCGTGAATGTGTGACCTATGTGCACCTGTGCGACCCTCGTGAATGTGTGACCTATGTGCACCTGTGCGACCCTCGTGAATGTGTGACCTATGTGCACCTGTGCGACCCTCGTGAATGTGTGACCTATGTGCACCTGTGCGACCCTCGTGAATGTGTGACCTATGTGCACCTGTGCGACCCTCGTGAATGTGTGACCTATGTGCACCTGTGCGACCCTCGTGAATGTGTGACCTATGTGCACCTGTGCGACCCTCGTGAATGTGTGACCTATGTGCACCTGTGCGACCCTCGTGAATGTGTGACCTATGTGCACCTGTGCGACCCTCGTGAATGTGTGACCTATGTGCACCTGTGCGACCCTCGTGAATGTGTGACCTATGTGCACCTGTGCGACCCTCGTGAATGTGTGACCTATGTGCACCTGTGCGACCCTCGTGAATGTGTGACCTATGTGCACCTGTGCGACCCTCGTGAATGTGTGACCTATGTGCACCTGTGCGACCCTCGTGAATGTGTGACCTATGTGCACCTGTGCGACCCTCGTGAATGTGTGACCTATGTGCACCTGTGCGACCCTCGTGAATGTGTGACCTATGTGCACCTGTGCGACCCTCGTGAATGTGTGACCTATGTGCACCTGTGCGACCCTCGTGAATGTGTGACCTATGTGCACCTGTGCGACCCTCGTGAATGTGTGACCTATGTGCACCTGTGCGACCCTCGTGAATGTGTGACCTATGTGCACCTGTGCGACCCTCGTGAATGTGTGACCTATGTGCACCTGTGCGACCCTCGTGAATGTGTGACCTATGTGCACCTGTGCGACCCTCGTGAATGTGTGACCTATGTGCACCTGTGCGACCCTCGTGAATGTGTGACCTATGTGCACCTGTGCGACCCTCGTGAATGTGTGACCTATGTGCACCTGTGCGACCCTCGTGAATGTGTGACCTATGTGCACCTGTGCGACCCTCGTGAATGTGTGACCTATGTGCACCTGTGCGACCCTCGTGAATGTGTGACCTATGTGCACCTGTGCGACCCTCGTGAATGTGTGACCTATGTGCACCTGTGCGACCCTCGTGAATGTGTGACCTATGTGCACCTGTGCGACCCTCGTGAATGTGTGACCTATGTGCACCTGTGCGACCCTCGTGAATGTGTGACCTATGTGCACCTGTGCGACCCTCGTGAATGTGTGACCTATGTGCACCTGTGCGACCCTCGTGAATGTGTGACCTATGTGCACCTGTGCGACCCTCGTGAATGTGTGACCTATGTGCACCTGTGCGACCCTCGTGAATGTGTGACCTATGTGCACCTGTGCGACCCTCGTGAATGTGTGACCTATGTGCACCTGTGCGACCCTCGTGAATGTGTGACCTATGTGCACCTGTGCGACCCTCGTGAATGTGTGACCTATGTGCACCTGTGCGACCCTCGTGAATGTGTGACCTATGTGCACCTGTGCGACCCTCGTGAATGTGTGACCTATGTGCACCTGTGCGACCCTCGTGAATGTGTGACCTATGTGCACCTGTGCGACCCTCGTGAATGTGTGACCTATGTGCACCTGTGCGACCCTCGTGAATGTGTGACCTATGTGCACCTGTGCGACCCTCGTGAATGTGTGACCTATGTGCACCTGTGCGACCCTCGTGAATGTGTGACCTATGTGCACCTGTGCGACCCTCGTGAATGTGTGACCTATGTGCACCTGTGCGACCCTCGTGAATGTGTGACCTATGTGCACCTGTGCGACCCTCGTGAATGTGTGACCTATGTGCACCTGTGCGACCCTCGTGAATGTGTGACCTATGTGCACCTGTGCGACCCTCGTGAATGTGTGACCTATGTGCACCTGTGCGACCCTCGTGAATGTGTGACCTATGTGCACCTGTGCGACCCTCGTGAATGTGTGACCTATGTGCACCTGTGCGACCCTCGTGAATGTGTGACCTATGTGCACCTGTGCGACCCTCGTGAATGTGTGACCTATGTGCACCTGTGCGACCCTCGTGAATGTGTGACCTATGTGCACCTGTGCGACCCTCGTGAATGTGTGACCTATGTGCACCTGTGCGACCCTCGTGAATGTGTGACCTATGTGCACCTGTGCGACCCTCGTGAATGTGTGACCTATGTGCACCTGTGCGACCCTCGTGAATGTGTGACCTATGTGCACCTGTGCGACCCTCGTGAATGTGTGACCTATGTGCACCTGTGCGACCCTCGTGAATGTGTGACCTATGTGCACCTGTGCGACCCTCGTGAATGTGTGACCTATGTGCACCTGTGCGACCCTCGTGAATGTGTGACCTATGTGCACCTGTGCGACCCTCGTGAATGTGTGACCTATGTGCACCTGTGCGACCCTCGTGAATGTGTGACCTATGTGCACCTGTGCGACCCTCGTGAATGTGTGACCTATGTGCACCTGTGCGACCCTCGTGAATGTGTGACCTATGTGCACCTGTGCGACCCTCGTGAATGTGTGACCTATGTGCACCTGTGCGACCCTCGTGAATGTGTGACCTATGTGCACCTGTGCGACCCTCGTGAATGTGTGACCTATGTGCACCTGTGCGACCCTCGTGAATGTGTGACCTATGTGCACCTGTGCGACCCTCGTGAATGTGTGACCTATGTGCACCTTGCGACCCTCGTGAATGTGTGACCTATGTGCACCTGTGCGACCCTCGTGAATGTGTGACCTATGTGCACCTGTGCGACCCTCGTGAATGTGTGACCTATGTGCACCTGTGCGACCCTCGTGAATGTGTGACCTATGTGCACCTGTGCGACCCTCGTGAATGTGTGACCTATGTGCACCTGTGCGACCCTCGTGAATGTGTGACCTATGTGCACCTGTGCGACCCTCGTGAATGTGTGACCTATGTGCACCTGTGCGACCCTCGTGAATGTGTGACCTATGTGCACCTGTGCGACCCTCGTGAATGTGTGACCTATGTGCACCTGTGCGACCCTCGTGAATGTGTGACCTATGTGCACCTGTGCGACCCTCGTGAATGTGTGACCTATGTGCACCTGTGCGACCCTCGTGAATGTGTGACCTATGTGCACCTGTGCGACCCTCGTGAATGTGTGACCTATGTGCACCTGTGCGACCCTCGTGAATGTGTGACCTATGTGCACCTGTGCGACCCTCGTGAATGTGTGACCTATGTGCACCTGTGCGACCCTCGTGAATGTGTGACCTATGTGCACCTGTGCGACCCTCGTGAATGTGTGACCTATGTGCACCTGTGCGACCCTCGTGAATGTGTGACCTATGTGCACCTGTGCGACCCTCGTGAATGTGTGACCTATGTGCACCTGTGCGACCCTCGTGAATGTGTGACCTATGTGCACCTGTGCGACCCTCGTGAATGTGTGACCTATGTGCACCTGTGCGACCCTCGTGAATGTGTGACCTATGTGCACCTGTGCGACCCTCGTGAATGTGTGACCTATGTGCACCTGTGCGACCCTCGTGAATGTGTGACCTATGTGCACCTGTGCGACCCTCGTGAATGTGTGACCTATGTGCACCTGTGCGACCCTCGTGAATGTGTGACCTATGTGCACCTGTGCGACCCTCGTGAATGTGTGACCTATGTGCACCTGTGCGACCCTCGTGAATGTGTGACCTATGTGCACCTGTGCGACCCTCGTGAATGTGTGACCTATGTGCACCTGTGCGACCCTCGTGAATGTGTGACCTATGTGCACCTGTGCGACCCTCGTGAATGTGTGACCTATGTGCACCTGTGCGACCCTCGTGAATGTGTGACCTATGTGCACCTGTGCGACCCTCGTGAATGTGTGACCTATGTGCACCTGTGCGACCCTCGTGAATGTGTGACCTATGTGCACCTGTGCGACCCTCGTGAATGTGTGACCTATGTGCACCTGTGCGACCCTCGTGAATGTGTGACCTATGTGCACCTGTGCGACCCTCGTGAATGTGTGACCTATGTGCACCTGTGCGACCCTCGTGAATGTGTGACCTATGTGCACCTGTGCGACCCTCGTGAATGTGTGACCTATGTGCACCTGTGCGACCCTCGTGAATGTGTGACCTATGTGCACCTGTGCGACCCTCGTGAATGTGTGACCTATGTGCACCTGTGCGACCCTCGTGAATGTGTGACCTATGTGCACCTGTGCGACCCTCGTGAATGTGTGACCTATGTGCACCTGTGCGACCCTCGTGAATGTGTGACCTATGTGCACCTGTGCGACCCTCGTGAATGTGTGACCTATGTGCACCTGTGCGACCCTCGTGAATGTGTGACCTATGTGCACCTGTGCGACCCTCGTGAATGTGTGACCTATGTGCACCTGTGCGACCCTCGTGAATGTGTGACCTATGTGCACCTGTGCGACCCTCGTGAATGTGTGACCTATGTGCACCTGTGCGACCCTCGTGAATGTGTGACCTATGTGCACCTGTGCGACCCTCGTGAATGTGTGACCTATGTGCACCTGTGCGACCCTCGTGAATGTGTGACCTATGTGCACCTGTGCGACCCTCGTGAATGTGTGACCTATGTGCACCTGTGCGACCCTCGTGAATGTGTGACCTATGTGCACCTGTGCGACCCTCGTGAATGTGTGACCTATGTGCACCTGTGCGACCCTCGTGAATGTGTGACCTATGTGCACCTGTGCGACCCTCGTGAATGTGTGACCTATGTGCACCTGTGCGACCCTCGTGAATGTGTGACCTATGTGCACCTGTGCGACCCTCATGTTTATGAAAATCTCTGTCTAAACTTTTAACTCTCGTGCAAACAAAATCTTATGCCTGCCTTTTTTCTTCTGATGCCTTGACCTTGATACCTGTCCTTCTCTTACTCTCCATAACTCCTTGCCTGCTAGTGGCACTCCTGCCTTGCTCGGGGCAAATTGCTTAAAAAATAAAAATGAACCCTAGTGTATCTTTATTACTCTTATGCATATGAAACCTATGTGTACCTTTATGACTCTCAAAAAATTCACTAGCCATCTTTGTTGTTCTTGGAGATGATTCATTTGAAGTCACTGACTGACCATTAGTGAAGGTTCACTAACTGTCCAAGTTGTACCTAATTTGTTTGAAGTCACTGACACATTTACTTCAGCACATGCTGGGGAAACAAATAGCTATGTAGCCATCATGTAAAGGCAGTCACATAGTTCTGCTCAAAATCTGTTGGGTTTTATAACAAATTTTTCCTGAAAGTAGGCTTGAGAAAAATAGGGTTTAATTTTCTCTGATTGGTCAAATTGGTCACATGATGATATTAATTTCTTACTAATACACACTTTCATTTCAATGGTGTGTAGTGTATTGTGTAATCTTTTTGTCGTGTTTGTAACATTGTTTGTTATTGGGTAGAAAATAAAGTATTGGTGTGTTTTAATATGTTATGTATGTGGGTATGTAATTGTGTTGGAAATAGGATTTATTTCCTATAAAATGATTAAAAAAATCTTCTTGACTCAAAACCAAATCTATATATATCTTTCTATTATTTATCACAACTACAGAATCCAGTATTAAATAACTTGGAAAAGGTTGATATACCATAAAACAAACTAATTATTGTGAAACCTGTATATACTATATTTGCTACTTGCTTTGATACATCCGAAATCCTAACAAAAAAAAAGAAGTGGTTTCTTTCAAAATATTTCATTAGGTTGTTACATAAACTCATTCATTTTTTTTTTACAATTTATTTTAATACTTATTACTTATTATTTATTAATAGTTCTGATGAATCATTCAAGAATGTATTCCTATTCATTGTTTACAACCTCCTGCCAATGAATCACTAGGTTTTGCCTCACAAAATTCATCAACCCAAGTTTTAAGATCCACATCATTGTTGAATGAAACACTCCTCAAATTGTTAAAAACAACAGAAAAAGGTGTTAGTCTGAAGGGGCTAATATATTAGTCATGGCAGAACTTCCCAACCAAGCTCTTTCTTTGTATCCACAAATAGGCTGGTGATGAGTGACTAAAATGGTAACAATCACGGAGTACTGAAGTTTGTTTCTCTTGCTTAGTGCATGTGACAGCCATGAGCTGTGTTTCTGGACCTTACCCGTTGAGTGAAGATGAGTGACAGTAACATGAGAGCTTGCCGTCTTCTGAGCCAATTCTCTAGTGGTCTGCACAAATGTCTCAAGCAGCATTGGTAGATTTGTGACCTTGATTAGAGGCAAAGAGAAAAGGATGATAAACATGCACATTCTTGTTTACTTGGCATTCCATACCAAAAAGGTGTCTAATCTGAAATAAAATGTTCGAGAATGGTTTCACAGTATGACCAGAGTTACTAAGAAGTAAAAATTACTACAACACACTGCACATTCTTAATCTCACGTTTTTAACTGACTTGAAGTGGAGTGACTACATCAAATCTATAGCTGCACCTATTGCAAGGAAAGTTGGGTCACTGTGTCATGCCAGAAGGTTTTTCTCATTAGAGTCCATCTTGCACATTTACAAAGCAACCATCCATGCATTGAATACTGCTGCCATATCTGGTCTGGTGACCCTGCTGTTAATCTCAAAGTTCTTGACAAAATCCAAAGAAGGATCTGTAAAATAATCGATCCTGATTTGGCATCTTGACTTCAGTCACTTTCTCACCAACGTGGCATGGCTTCCCTCTGTCTTTTCTACAAGTATTTTCATGGCAACTGTTCTGATGAGCTTTTTTCCTGGTACCCTGACTACATGAATTTAAGCGTGCTATTAGATTGCCAAATGCAACTGCCACTTCTACTCCAACAGTTTCTTTTTTTTGCACTTCCTGCCTGAGGAGCTCCCTTCCATTTACTTGCTTCCCTGACAACTACAATATTCAAAAATTTAGACGCAACATCAGTCAACATCTATCTTCTTGAATCCTCTTCATCTTTTGTCCTTTCCTCAGTCCTCCCTATACTCAATTTTTTTTCTCTCACTTTCACTCCCTGTAACCTCCTGTGTACTTGTGGCATTTCCACCTTGCTTGGGGTGAAATGATTAAAAAAACAGAAGATTATACTTCAAGATCATTCACAGAACATAAAAGACAAACAAATCCATGTAACAGCCTAATAGTTCAATAGTATCAGTGTGAGTTCAAGGCTAAGAATTCAATCTAGAAATCAAGTTTAAGAATTCAATCTAGAAATCAAGTTTAAGAATTCAATCTAGAAATCAAGTTTAAGAATTCAATCTAGAAATCAAGTTTAAGAATTCAATCTAGAAATCAAGTTTAAGAATTCAATCTAGAAATCTGTTGCTAGAATGTAGACTTTCACTTGAATCACAATACTTGGACATAATATCAGTCACTTCCTTGCTTGAGAGAGGATTCTAAGTAATGATCATGAAAGCGGAAAAAATATGATAAGACTCAATATATAACCAATGAATTCTGTCTTTTATTAATATATCTATTTTTATTTGAAATACAATGTCTGTTATTTTTATGTTAGATTCAAATGAAATCATCTGACAGAAAAAAGATGTTTTTTTTTCTTCAAAAGTGAATCAAATTTTGAAGTCTTGCATGAAGCCAAAACTTGTTATTACAAAATGATGCAATCAAAAGATAATTCTATTCACAACATGAAATGAAATTTCTCTCAATGATGTTTCCATGTAATACTTCCTGCATTTGCATGTCATAAATTACCTGACTTTCCAAAGATTAATTCATGATTCTACTGGGATGGAAATACAAATGCCTTTCAATCATATGAAATAGGACCTAATGCCAAACTTTTGACAAGTTAGGAATATACTTGTCACAATAAGTATTTAGTTATGTATGTTGATTTTTTTCCTGTAGCCAGATTGCAACAGAATGAATTACCATAAATTTATGAACAAAGCAAATAGAAATTCTGTTCCAATCATTTTGTTGTCAAACTACTTCATTTAAGTCTATTGTAGTAACATTGAGACAGCATTTCAAGTTAGAACAAAGCGATATATTTCGGAAAGACAGAATTCCTTTATTAATTTTTGACTAGTATTTCTTTCATCTTCATTTCATTTGTTAAACATTGTGTTGTTATTTTATTTTCCCTGATTGACTGATACACTGCCATCTTTATTTAAAAGTACTATTAGTAATATTTTTTTAATCATTTCACCCCATGCAAGGAAATAAAGCCACTAAGACACAAATAGTTACTGAGTGTTAGAGAACATAAGAAAAAAAAAACACTATTAAAGGGAGAGAACAATAAAAGAACAGGAATTAAGAAGATGGAAGATAACAATTGACGTGTTTAAATTATTGAAGATCAAAGTTGACTGGAAATCAACAAGCCAGATAGTGTGATAGAAGAAGCTTTTAGTATAGGACTTATAGTTACAACTAGCCATTTCAACTGTAAAATGATGAGACCTTCCCACCAATTTAGTACTACGCTTAAAATCATAAAGCCTAGGTATCACAGAGGAAAGTTCCTCAGAACAATTACCATAAAAGTATTTATAGAAAAGGCACAGGGAAGTTATTTTCAGTGGTGGGAAAGTGATGATGATGGGATGGCAGGTCAGGACCAATAACATAGCAGATTCATATTTTTGTTTGCCTCATACACTGCCATCTTTATTTAGAAAAGTTGTCTCCCTGTGCCGAGCCAGGAAATTTTTCTCCCCGGAATAGATCCTCCAAATCTATAAATCGACCATTCACCCTTGCATCATGGTCTGGAACCCCTGCTGTTTGCCTCAGGGTTCTTGATAAGATCCAGAGACGGATATGCAATGTAATTGGCCCTGATCTGTCATCTCGTCTGCAGTCACTCTCTCACAGATGCGACGTTGCCTCACTCTGTCTTTTTTACAAATACTTTCACGGTAATTGCTCCAATGAGCTGCTTTCGCTGGTTCCTATGACTCATGAATTTAAACGTCCTACGAGGCTGGCATCCCATTCCCACCCCTTCACCGTTGAAACTGTTAGATGTAGACGTCTCTTCTACTCCAATAGCTTCATGTCTCGCACATCTTGCCTGTGGAACTCCCTTCCTTATTCCTGTTTCCCTGACAAATACAATCTCCAACTATTTAAGTGTAACGTCAATCGACATCTCCAGTTGCCTTGATCTATCCACTTCCCTTCTCCACATCCTTTCACCTTTCATTCCTATCTGCTCTCGCTCCAAATCTTCTGTAACCCCCTTGCCTTGATCAATCCACTATCTTTCTCCACGTCCTCTCCTTTACCACTCCTATCTGCTCTTCCTCCAAACCTTCTGTAACCCCTTGCGTGCTAGTGGCTTCCAGCCTTGCTTGGGGTGATAAGCTTAAAAAAAAAAAAAAAAAAAATATTAGGAATATTATTTTTAGCATCTTGAATGAAGCATTGACTTTTTTTACAGTTATGTGCCATGTCTATTCAGGATGTGGCGATCATGGCTCTCCACAATTTCCTGTCTTTTGTAGCTCCTGATAAATTTTGTCTTGTATTATCTCTCTTAAACCCTGTTCTGCTATCCATTTATATAAGCTCGCTAGGTAGTTTATACACTGTTTTCCTCTATTCCTCTTGTCTTAAAACTGTCTTGTGAGTATCAAATTTTCTAAGCCATCTTTCCCCATTATGTGCCCTAGAAATTTCAACTATCTCTTTCCAATGTTAAGTATAAGTGTTCTTTTTGTTTCCATTTTCCCTAAAACTTTGTTGTTGCTCACATGTTCGGTCCATGGTATTTTCAGCATCCTTCTATAGAACCAAATTTCTGTTGCTTCAAGTCTCTTCTTCATCTGTGTGGAGATTGTCTAGCATTTATTGTCATATAGGTGGACTGATATTATTATTACTTTTTGCCTAGTATTTCTTTCATCTAGTTTTCATCTGTTAACCATTATACTATTTTATTTTCCCTGATTGCCTGACACACTCAGTCAGTTATGTGCCATGCATGATACATGACTGACGAGGCAGATTTTTTCCCGCAGTAGGTTGCTATTTCTTTATGTGGTAGACAAGTTGCCATCCAAGGCTATAGAACCCGATCTGTTCTGCTATTTACCCATAACTGGGAGGAGAAGAAGAGGATTCATACCTTTCCTAAGGGTATTAACATGTAAGTGAATGTAATGAATTCGACTGGAATTTGAACTCTGCTCTCCGATTCCTCAATTCAAACTGCTATCCATTACTCCACCATGCTTCCATCTGATACACTGCTATCTTTATTTAGAAGTATTATTAGTAATATTATATTTTATTTTTTTGTATGAAGCATTGTCAATTATCATTAATTTTTGACGAGTATTTATTTCATCTTATTTTTTTATTTTTTTTTTTCATCACAACTACTCAAATCGTCAGTCTATGGCTATCAGTAAGCATTCATTGATTGCATGGTGAATATTTTCAAGATTTTCAATTATTTCAATTTGTCCAGAGCTTGTTATTTTATTTCATAATGCTTGAAACATTCAAATAATGTTATTTTATCTTGTGTAGGTTTTACTTTCTATGTAGCGATGTTTAAACCTCCACAAATTTGCAACAAGATGAAAAGTGAAGAATAAACAATCATGTTTTGTAAAATATAATATTTTTTTTTTTTATGTTGAAGTTTTACAACAAAATTTTAAATTTTGTTCTTCATAATAAAATCTTTGGTTGCTTGAGATATATATATGTGTGTGTAATTGTATTAGAAAAACAAACTGGAAAACAGTTTTTTGTGAAAGGGGAAAGAATAAAATATGACTGAGGAGCAAATAGGTGGTTGATTTTCTTTAGTGACATATGGACATCTCTATGGGTTATTTAATGCTGAAATCTAAATATTTTGAACACAATTTTATGACTCCAACTAAATATATTTTGAAAGCAATCAACTGCTGTCTTCAACTACTGATAAAATGTGTGGTTGGTAATTTTACTATAAATATGTATTGTTGGTAATTTTTTTATTATAAAAATGTATTTTTATACTTTCATAGTATTTTTGATTTTCTTTTTTTTTTTTTAATTTGTTTTTATTTTAACTTGTTCCCTGATGACATCTTAGTGTTTCTAATACATTTTTTTTTTCTTTCATGTCTGGGAAGGGGAGTGGTGGGGAGTGGTCGGGAAATGGGGATAAAGGAAAGAGAAACATTTCTGATCATAATTCCTATGACCAATAAATGTGTATGAATGTTTTTTTTAGTTTTTTTATTGAAGTATTGTTTCACAGGAGATAAAAACTTTCCTGGCGACAAGTAGAAATTACTTACCTGTTATATCAAGCAGTGTTCGTTGAGAGTGTGGGTCTTTCTGTGTGTTAGACCTAAGAGGGAAAATACTAGCATTCAGTTTGTTCTCTTTTTGTCTTGTCTTGACTGAGGAGGAAGTGATGTAGAGCCTTTCCAATTGGTCACTTGCTATTTCAAGATCAGTTATTTATATATCTGTTGTTGTGTTCTTGGTGGATGATTCAGGATTCAGGATTGCCTGCCAGAACAGGTATTATTTCAGTAGGGTCTCTTGGGTGAACAGGTATGATGTTGAAAGACGCAAAACTTGTCATGACCCCAAGTCATAACATCACTGGAGTGTATTCATAACAAAGAAATATAAAAATGTATTGCTGGTATTTTTACTATAAAAATGTATTTTTATACTTTCATAGAATTTTGTTTGGTGTGTGGTGGGGGTCACTATTTGCCCATAACTGGGACCCTAACAGGTGCTAACACCCTGGGTCAAGATGGACCTGGGAACAACAGCAATTAAGAGGTGCTTTGAAACTTCTCTATATCTCCAATCTCTCTTGCTACCGGATGTAGTTTACCAGGACTGAAGAGGAAATAAAAGTTACTTATGTTTTTGGTGAATAACTTAAGAAATTCAATGAGTTAATTTTTCATATATACACAGTAGTGAATGTCTTGAATGACAGGAAATCATTTTCACTTTTCTTCTCATTTTTCTGTTAACATCTATCTAATATATATATATATATATATATATATATATATATATATATATATATATATATATATATATATATATATATACTTACACAATCAGTTGGTGTCATAATTTTTGCTGCCCTCTCCCATAATTATAAATCAAGCTGTAATCCGTCAGATTTTCATGTAAATTTCATGTCCATTTTTTTTTACAAATGATGAAATAATGGAATTGAAACAATGTTCACAGCAAAATTTTATTTTAATGTCAAACAATAAAACCCAAACATCAAATAAAAATTTAACAGAGAACAAAATTATTGCCCCTCTTACTTCAGTAATCAATTGTGTAACTTTTATTCTCAATTATTGCCTTTGTTTTTGATAGTTCCTTACAAGATCACTACCCATAAAGAAAGAATTTTGCCTTCTTTTAAATTATTAAATTTTAAATAATTATTATTGCAATCAGTACAATCTAAAATGTTATTGTCTTCTCTTCTTAAAAATGTTTTTCTTATATTCTCTCACTTTCAGCAACCACTTGTGTCTTAATGGTTTTACTGCCTTGCTTGGGGAGAAATAATTACAAAAATCTGAACAGCAGTTTTCACCTAAAAGAAAACAAAATTTCAGACACTCTGTTCTTTTCTTTATCAGCCATTACAAATTTACTAAAGAATCTAGCAAATAACAGAAATACCTGAAACAATTTAGAATGAAAGTATACAACTATGTCCTGTTTATGTGTCACATGTGAATTCCAAGAGTTTGGGAGATGATCTCGTACATATAGTTCACTTTTATGAAAGACTGACAGTAAAATTTTTCCATGAAAAATTTCTCAAAACTTCAAATATTTGAATTCATGATTTAAATTTCACACCATATACTGCTGTAGTCTGTATATCATTTCTAGATTCAAATGGTCTATCAGCAATTCCTCAGTAGGACCCTCAACACTGTGTCGCAGACTGAATCAATAACACGTAATTTTCTTCATGTTTCTTTTTAATCACTTTATTTCAGATTTATAAGCATCATTTCAGAGAGGAAACAAAAGAGAGAGAGAAATAGAAAAAATGGGTGTCAATAGGTCAGTTATTATTTCCACATGACAGTTTGCCTCCATGCTGAAACTGCAGCACATATATGGGAGAAGATGAACACCAGAGCTCATGGCTTCTCTACTATTGCAACCGTACTTCCTGGTTTGCATGCTTTTTGGTCTTATATTAAGATTTAAACAAAGTCAATCCATTGCTGTCAGAATTTTAAACCCACTGAGTTCAAATCATTCCTACTCAGTTTGGGTGATCAAAGTTCTGACCAATATGATAGAGTTTGTCATTTTTGTCAAGCCTAAACATTTTAAAACACTATTCTTTCACCTTCCCAGCTTTGGTTCATGAGTACTTGTAAGTATCTGATTTGAAATTTGGTCTGCAAATTTTATTATTCCTCTTATGCAAAAACTCTGTAACACTCAAATTGGCTTGTGTTAAATCTTTTGCAGAGTGATTGGCATTCAGCTCTTGGATCTAATTATCAAAATGTTAGGAAGTTTAAAGTTTTCTTGGTGTGTGCTGAATTGATATTTTAGGCTCAAGTCTGTTTCAGACAATAAATCATGATTTTTTTTCTCTTTTCTTTAAACTTTGGTTGTTTTATGGTCATTTTCAGAATTTTGTATGTGTGAGATTTGCAAGACAATGAGGAATTTTTTTGTTTCCAGAGTAGAACATTAGACAGAAAACTAAAAGCTGGGAATGTAATTCCCACTGCAGGGTATGAGAGATTGATTACTTATCCAACAATATACATTAATAAAATATTATTTTGTTATTTCACATTTTATTTTTTATTTATTTATTTATTTTACAGTAAGGTTCACTCTGTATAAGGCCTGGGGGCCACTCATGGAAGAGGGTTATGTTAAGGAGTAGTTTATATGTATAGAAGGGGAAGATAACGGTTAACCCTAGACTTAGACAGGTTAAGATTGTAGTGATTGGGAAAACATCCTCTTGGAAGTCTTTTCCACGGGGCGGTGGTTCACAAGGAGAAGCTATTTGAGTGGAACTTACTTCTTGCCAATGGAAATTGGAAGGAATGTGCTTTGCTATTATGTAAGTGGCATGTCAGGTGAAGGTTAGACCTGTGGAACCAAAGAGTGTAGTTTGTCTGAGCACTTTCCATGGAAGTAGTGATAGAGCAATGAGAGGCTTGCTACATCTCACCTGTGAGAGAGAGATTGAAAACTGGAAAATAATACTTCTCCAACAAGGACTCTAGGATGCTTTTGAACTCTATCAAGACTGGAAAAGGAGAACAGGGCAGCTCCTACCCAAATATGGCAACAATACTCTATTTTGGGCCTGATCTAGCTTTTATAAATGTACAGGACAGCATGAAAAGTCAGGTACTTAACAGAACGGTACAGGGAGCTGATTATTTTGCTTGCATCTTTAGCGATCGATTGTATATAAGAGTTCCACTTGAGGTCAAGTGTGAGTTTGAGGCCCAGTATTCTCTCAAGGCATGGAACCTCCTCAAGGGGATATCCATTCATTGTGACTCGCAGTAGCTATATGCTCCTTGTTATTCTATAACCTTCATTTTTTTAACTTATCTGGGGCGATTGTGGTCTATTTCATTAATTTGGCATCTTGGCAAGGTGGGCAACAGTCAGATTTGCAAAATGTGAAGAAGCATTGTCTCATATAAATATACTCCTTAGTTTAAAGCTTGTCCTTTGTAGCACTCAAAAAAACATCTTGTCCAAAAACTTACAATAATTCCTTGCATTTGTCTTGACAACATCAGCAGCAGGATAACAATTAGAAAGAGACAGAATTTTTAGGATGCATAATAAGTAAAGAAGGCTCGGCGAATTTAATACTCACAGGCTTTGTTGAAGGCAGGAGAAGCAGGGGGCAGCAGCAGATAATGAACTTGGTAAGCAAATAAATGAAAGAAAACTACAAAAGGGATCTTAAATGAGCAATTAATGCTGAAAGGAACAAAAAGGAAGGAAGCCATGGAGAGCCATAATCACCCATTTCCTCAAGATATGGCATCACAAGAGATGTTTGAAAACTGTTTAATTATAGTACAGCTAATAATAATAATAGTTAAAGGCTTTGTAGAGATAGACTAAAGGCTGAAATATTGGAGTGTTTTTATTTTACACTTATAAAAATAGGGAAATTTCTTTAGAAACAAAAGAAAGAGTTCTGAACTGTTATCAGTCCTCCTTTATGACAGCAAATGCTAGACAATTTACTTACAAATGAAGAGAAGACTTGAGATAACAAAGATATCGTTCTACAGAAGGATGCTGAGAATACCATGGATTTATCATGTAAGTAATAAAAAAGTTTCAAGGCAAATGGAAACAAAAAGGATTCTTATACTTAGAAGCAGAATTCCAGCTTCTTGCTTTCCAGTCAACATTGATCTTCAAAAATTTTAAATGCAATGTCAATCATTATCTTCTGTCTTCTTAATTCTAGTTCTTTTTTTATTCTCTCTCATTAATAATGTCTTCTTTTTCTCATATTCTCTAACATTCAGTAACTGCTTGTATTTTAGTGGCTTTATTGCCATGCTTGGAGTGAAATTAAAACAGTCTCAAATCTAAACCCAATGAGTGTTTACCTGTAAAATCAAGTGTATACTGAACACATGCTTACCAAATGACTAAAGTGTAAACCTGACCCATTTTTGTCTATAGACTCAAACATAATAATAAAATTTCAACATTTACCCAATTGATTAAATAACCCAACTTGATGATAAAACTCTGCATTCTCTCATTCAGACAAATCAAATTCTAAAAATAAGTGTTGATAACTGATGCCGGCATTGCAGCAAAAGCCTCACTCTTTTTCGAATGTTTCTGAAACTGAAAATTTACATTCTATGAATTATTCAAATTAGTTTTGTTTTTGTCATAAGGCTTTGGATAATGTATTTTTAATGCACACATTAAATGAAACCTGTTGACAAATACAAATGTTGAAAATTCTCATTAAAATAATTCATAGAAGTATTGCAGACAGAAAAAGTCTAAGTCCATGCATAGTTGATAATGGTATGAAGATAAACGCAGAGAATTATTAAGTTCGTTGACAAGATGTTTTTTGAGTGCTACAGGTCACAGCCAAGAAACTTTAAGCTAAAGAGTATATTTATGCAAGACAATGCTCCTTCATATTCTGCAAAGCTTGAATATTGCCCACCTTGCCAAAAAGGGTTTCAAAAGACATCATAATAATGGAATGGCTATCAGCTTCTCAAGATATTAAGATTAAGATTATCCAAGAGAAAACTTGTAGTCCATCATTAAAAGAGATTGAATTGAGAATGCAAAACAATATATCCAGTAGAGATCTCTGGGAACCAGTAAAAATGGCAGAAAGTAATGTTAAAATTTAAACCATAGAAAACTTAACAAAATCCATTGATAAAAGGCTGATGAAAGTTATAGAATGTCAAGTAGACAAGATTAACATGTAATAATTTATTCAGGACATTGAAAAGTAGAAAAGTTAAATCAATTGGTAAAAGACAGATGAAGGTTATAGAATGTGAAGGAGACAATGTTAACAAGTAAAATAATAATTTATTCAAGTCATTGAAGGACTAGAAATGAGACAATATTAATACAGAAAATATATAATTTCCATGTTAATCAAATACATTACTTTGGTTTGATGTTGTCTTCAAAGATGAAACATATGACAAAGTTATTTCCACTTTGTCATTAATTTCTAATATATATATATATATATATATATATATATATATATATATACACAATGTATCAAAGTGGAAAAGCTTAATAAACAATGCATTTTGCTGATTGTCTGTTGATCTCAGCTTCTATTCAGGTCTCAATGAAAAACAAAACTATGTGTAAGGAAAATGCAGTGAGATATTTGAGGATATTTAAATCACCTTATCAGATCTGACAACCAGAAGGCAGATAGTGCTTGTTTTATATATATATATATATAATATCCTATTTGTTTGAAAGAAAAAAAGAAAAAAAAAAAGGAAACATTTTTAGAGTGGACATATAAGGGTAAAGAAAAGATAGGAAAGGCAAAAGGGTGACAGAGTGAGACAATAGTTCTTGTTGATAGCAGTTTGGTGAAGAATTGTTGAAGTATCAAGGTGGTGGCTTGACCCCAAAAATTAAAATCAACAGCAATGGTCAAGGGTCTAGGCACAGCACTTCCAAGCCTCCCAAGAGTGATGGGTTGGGGAGGAAAGGTGGAAATAGGAGAGAGTAAGACAATGAAGGAGGAAGGAGGGATTTTAGATGATGGCTGTAGTAGTAATTGGAAATGCTTTTGGTAACTTTAAAACAAAGCCAGAGCTGAATTATGCATATTTAGGCTGGAGTTATTGCTACTCATTTTGTAATCAATGAACGTATTACATAAATTAATAAATTAAGTTGAATACATAAGTTATCCGGGTTTTTTACAATAAGTTTTAGTTGAGAATTTAAGATATAAGTAGAAAGGTATATAAAAGTATGGGATACTAATATAACTTTTATAAGCAAATTTTGACCTATCGTCGGACTGTATAACTTATAGAATAAGTATAGATGTAAATCAATTTATCTGATGTTATTACTAGTATTATATATATGCAAAAAACATTTTAAGAATCATAATCTAAGATAGATTAGTAGAAAGGTATATAAGAGGGTAGAAAGTATATCAAAGGAGGTGAGTTAGAATTTTAAACATTTAGGGTTATGGATTTGAAAGTTTAGTAAGATTGTAATGTTAGATCTTTAATAGGCCTACAAAGAATGGTAGTTTCAAATCTTTGATTTAATAATAATTCCAAAGCTTAATAATACATATTTTCCTGCAAACAAGGGTTTGTTCAGAGATTTGCAAGTTCTGGCTTGTTTTAGGATTTTCCATTTAACCTGAGGTGTTTTGTTTTCCTCCTGCAACAAGTAAATTATTTTTGTCTATATGAAAAAATTATAATCAATAATTATTGCTCTTCTCTCAGTATTGAGCCCTCTTTTGAATTAATGCTGTGAATGTTAGAATTTATATATTATTTTCATTCTCATTACAGTGCTAAATATCAGTGATAGAGCTAACATATTCAGTTGTATGGATATTAGTTTGTTACTCTGGATTTCATGCTTTTATGATCATCAGACAAAAAAAAATAGATCTATTTATGCTTATTTGTTTTTGATTATGTTTGATGGTGGTGGGGGAAATTTTCTACTGTGTTTATTTGGGATGACACTCTCACATACAGAGACACACGTACAAACACACCCATAAGCCAGTTTGTCTGATGATCAAAACTAATATCCATACAACTGAAAATATATATATATATATATATTTTAAATGAATTGTGTAGAAATGGTCGAAATTTTATGTATATCCAAGTGCTTTTAGCCATTATCAATGATAAATTTATGTCAATGAAAGAAAAAATTGTAAGAACACAAAAAAATTAAATAAAAGATAGAGCCTTATCCGTCATTTTTAATGAAATTTGTATGTATACACTACAGTTCAAAAGTGTGAAGCCACCCCCTGAATTAGAATGAGATGAATTTGATAGAAGAGTGTAAAAAAAAAAAAAAAATAAAAAAAATAGAAAAAGTGCTCTTAGAGTCATTGAAAAAAGAATGGAATCAATTAAACTTATACTTTGAGAAACTTTTGCAACGAATGCCAAAAATTTGTGCTGCAGTAATCAAGGTTAAAGGAGGATATTTTGATGAGAGCAAAATTTAATCATAAAATGCTTTTTTTTTCATTTTGTCATAATAAAATTTCTAATAAAAAATCATATCTCACTTTTTAACCATGCATAATGTATATAGGAAGCCAAGATCAACAAATGTTAGTGAAACATGTCCTTTATTAAGCGTTGTCTTATTCTCTCCACTTTTGTTTCAGATACTGTTATACATTCTAAAAACACACACACACATATATATATATATATATATATATATATATATATATATACTGCCCACTCAATGGCATCCAGTATTGTGCAGAGGTTTGGTGATGCCCAGGGCCAACTCCTTGATTGTATGCCTGTAAGACTCAAATATGAGGGACAGTAGGTCCTATTACTGAGAAATGTGAAAAAAGGAAGACATTTTAAATATGCAAAAACAGATGAAACATAAAATAAACACTTTATTCAAATTAAATATAAACTAAATTTTTATTTCAATCTTTGATTGGATGCCTGGGGTCATCACAGTCACACCCTCTGTCCCTTCCTCCTTTTGCATGCTACTGATGGCAACTCACTGTTAACTAAATAATCTCATAAGAGAGTATCTGTTCATACGCGTGCATTAAGTTTCAATTTGATTTGGTTGCCATGTTATATCAAGGCTAGTTCTCAAAATATTTAAAATGGTTAAATATTCTTATGGACAGGCATTGTAGCTTAACTGATTTGTTTCCATTAACAACAGGCAGGTGACATGATATCCTTGTAATTCTGAGCAAGATGTTCAAGGGAATGTACTCATTGACTGTTTAGGGGACATACATGGAACTCTTTAATCTTTTAAGGTGTGTACAGTAAGTGTCTATGAAATATAAGCAAGGATATGGTTGCTACCCTCAATGAAGGCAATGAAAGATTGGCAAAATCTTTTCTAGAGGTAGATGAAACTGACTTCATTTCTTAAATATTTCATTTCTTTTACTTGTTTGGGGATCTTAAGCTAGGACTAATCCTGTTGCCAAGGGAGGTGCTCTTGCCCCCTACCCCTGAATCATTTGACTCACACCTAAAATGATGTGAATGTAACAAACAACAGTCACAGATGTATGGTTCAGCATGATTTATTTATGTGAGATATTTGTACAGCATCGATCAGCTGTGTTGGTTTCTGGTAATGGTAATATTAGCTGTTTCCCTACAAGTAAACATTTGGCAGCATTGATCAGGCAGGCAGTTTGCTTTTGGTTGAAATTTAGTTTTGGTTGCTTTTGGTTGAAATTTAGTTTTGGTTGCTTTTGGTTGAAATTTATAAAATCTTTCTCTTTAAAAACTTTTTTTTAGGAAAACTGTTTTAGTTTCTCATGTTCAGTAGCTATTATTGCTCTTTCCATTAATGATTGGGGTGGGGGTCTCCTTCCTAACCTTCTATTCAAAGTGGTGTGGAATCTTGATTATGTTTTTATTTCTTCTTTGTGTTACATATGCTATCCATTTTAGTTGTTGCTACTGTTGGTAGTCCTTAAGTCATGTGGTTTCTCTTATTTGGTACAGTTCTTTGTGATTCTGTAGCACCATTCCTCAATGTTCAAAGAAGGATAAGCTTTGCCAAGACCCATCATCGGGCGTTACTCTTTCAAAGCCTTTTTTTCACCGTTGATCTTAGGAAGCAGTTGTATACAGCTGACAGTTTAGATATTTCTGAATGGGCTTAGTGCCATGCATGGCATCCCTATGGAAGTCTTCATCTAACGAGGCTATTTAAGAACATTACTTGAGTTTTCAGGTTGGTGTTTTGGTTTTGTAGCAATTTGCAGTGTTAGGTGAAACTACCTCTGGTTACCTATTCTATGTTTAATTTCTTTTTCTCTTATAATTAATTTATTATAGCTGATCCATTTGCCAAGGTATCTGAAGTGTTTAGTATTTACTAATTCCACATCATGAATTTTTATGATAGATCCAGGGTAGATGTCATCATTGCTTTCATTCTAATTCCAGATCATAGTTTCTGCTTTGAAAAGTTTTATCTTGAGTCCTATTTCTAATGCTCATTTTCTGTTCTGTTACTCATAATACCAGAAATCTTGTGAACCTGAGATTCTAATTAACCTGAGAAAGTCTTGTTGCTGCAACGTTATTACACTACAGGGTACTAATTTTAGTATGCAAATTCTTACTCATCACCACCTGGACTTAAAGGCTGAACCTATCTCTTTTGCAATGGGCCTGGCTAAAATTAAATTTTTTCTTTATATCTTAAATTTATTTTCTGCTCTTTATTCGGATTCAAGTAAAAAAGTAACGATAACAAGTAGTCAGAGAAGTTCATAATTTTGGAGCCTTTGTTTCTGCCTCTGCAGGAGTAGAAATGATCTATCTTTATCTACTTCCTCTAGTAAGAAAATAGAATGAATTACTTGCCCCATAGAGTCAGACATCATGTGTCGTTCTCTCTCAAGGTCTGCTCCAAAGAAAAACTAATCAACCAACCTAATTTATTGGTAATTGCTATGGCTGCAGTTCCACCATAAAAAAATTAGTGTACCTTGATTGATAATTTTAGATTAATGAAAAATATCCTGACAGAATATTGCAATAAGGAAATTAAGCTTAAAATCATTAAAAGAATTTTACACTTAATTAGAAACACACCCAAGACTGTGATTATTGCATGTGAGTAAAGTCATTGAATTAATTTTATATTAAATTAATCAATAATGTCAAATTTTTTTATACATAAATATACACAAGGGAATACTGAAAAGTTCTCAGCTTCAACCATTTGCCAAAATCTGACCAGACATCAGAATTTTCATGGGGGAATCTATTCTTGGTCAGACTGATAACTTTTCAGTATCTCCTAATATGTAGTAATTCTGGAGTGGGTTCAGTTTATTAATTTATAAAAAAAATATTTTTCACACAATACAAGGCCTAAGTGCCACTCAAAGCAGAGGGCTACTTAATATTATAAGGGTGTACAAGGATGTAGCTGGGGTTGCATATTATAAAAATATGTAGGATAGATAATGGTTGACCCTCGTCATGTAGAGATGTAAGATTGTGATAAGGTTCCTCCAGGACTAAATGGACTCCTCTCAGCGTTTATTCAGTTTTGGAGGAAGAAGCTGTTTGAGTGGAATTTACTCCTTTGCAATGGAATATGAAAGGAACGAGGGTGAGTCAACTCATGTATATGGCATGGAGGGTCCTAGCTCTGAAGGATCACATTGGTGGAACTAAGAAATGTAGTTCATCTGAGCATCTTCCATGAAAAGTGATAGAGTAGCAAGAGACTTCCAATGTTTCATCTTTGGGAAAGGGGTTGAAGAGTGGAAGATAATTCATCACCCATAAGGCTGTATAAACACTTTTGAATATCAAGACTGTGAAGTGAGGATTGAGCAGTTCTGGTCCAGACAGCATGATAGGAGGAGTCAGGTACCTTCTGGAAACATTACAGGGAGTATCATTAAAAGTCAAATAATTCATCATGACTGGAGAAAACTCAGAGTGTGCTCTGAGATAATGAAACATTACTATCTTGGTTTTGGAGGTATTGTATGTTATGGGCCAGTTTCTTCTCTGTTGAACTGTGTGAAGTCAACAGTCAGGTTTGGATCATCTAGATTTTTGGTGATGCTCCTATAAACTGTGCTATTGTCTGCATATATATTTACTGGGGATTTGAAAATGTTCTTAGGATGATCATTAATATGTAGCAGAAAAAAGGTAGGACTGAAGAGAGAGCCTTGGAGGATGCTTACATTGATCTCATGGGCATCAGAGGAGTGGCCATTAACAACAACCTTCATGGACCTACCTGAGAGGAAGGACTTCATAATTGAGAAGACTCTACCAGAAATGCAATAGCTTGAGAGTTTGTTTAACAGCTCCCTGTGCTACACTTTGTCAAAAGCCTTGGTGATTGTTCTTGTGATGGATTTATTATCAAGCATTTCACTGATGCTATGTGTGATGACAGTTAAGACATCAGCAGTGGACCTAGAGGAATAAAACCCATACTATTTGTTTCTCAGGAGATTGTTTCTGTTGAAGTAATTGACAACCTTCTTGTTGATGATAGCCTCAAAAGGTTTGCTCATTACACCACAGAGAATGATGGGGTGATATTGCAATGAGGATGAGCACTCACCCATATTCTTTTAAACTAGGTATAAAGCTGAAATCATGTATAGACTTGGGAAACACTTCTTTTTATGAAGTGGTTAAACAATTTTGCCAATATTGGAGATATCTCTAGGCTAAGGTTCTTAAGAAAACTACAGGAATTTTATCCAGACCAGTAACCTTCATAGAGTCAAAGCTTTTTATTAGTCTGGAAATTTCTTGACTTGAGACAGAGATATCGCAAAGTTCTGTGAGAGGAGGAACGTCAGACAGGGGATAGCCTTTGTTGTCTAGTGTGAAGCTAGAGTCAAAGTTCATTGCAAAGGTTTTAGCTTTATCTAAAATGGATGAGATAACCTCTGGGGCATTTATGATGGAAAGCACTGGCAGTTTGTCTCTGTTGAGAATATTATTATTATCCAGACTTTGCCAGAGCCAAGTTGTTCTGTAACACCACTCTTTCTGATAGAGATGGTAGTAATGGTTAGGAGGACTGTGAACAAAGGCTGACTATTTGGCTTTTGTTGGTACATTTTGTGGTAGCTGTAACTTTTCATGCCTGAAAAAACTTATTTGGAAGTGAGGGAGACTGTTCTGGAAGATTTATTTCTGAAGGATGCTGAGAATGGTGCTTCAGTAATGTATGACCTGATGCTATTGCAGTCAGCATTGGTGTGTCAGTAGATTGTCTTATAAAATAGGACACTGGAGGAAGCCTTCAGTTTGGCATCTACTTTGATATTGGTCAGTAAATATTCTGAAGTGCACAAGGGAGGTAACACTTTTAGGGACAAGAGGTGAGAAAGAGGTCTATGAGGCTAGCATAATGACCAGCTATATCAAGAACATGAGTAGGCTTATCTACAATCTGGGTCAGTTCTCTGTTGGTTATGTTTAACAATATAAAACTGAACCCCACTTTTATGTCCAGTAGAATTTTATATCAATATGACAAGAGACTGCTAAAAAGTTCTTGACCTGACTCATTTCCTATATTCTGACCAAATGACCAAATATCAGAATTTTAAAAATTTCTTCTTGGTTTGGCTGAGGATTTTTCAATTTATTTAAGTGAGAAACATCCAGGTTTTTATGAACACTGTATATGTATGTATAAAGTCAGTGTGTTAATCTTATACTAAATTAATCATTAATGTGAAAATATACATATGAGGTTAGTTTTGGAGTATATACCATTAAGAGATGTTTTCCTGACATGTGGGTAAAATACAGCCTCTTACAACAGGATGTACTTGACTTGTAAATAAAGACAAATTTTGAACATCCACAAGTTTTCCTTTTCAGAGTCAGACAGAAGGCAAGTAATATATTTATACACTTTGTTAGACAGTACACTTCTGAGAAAATAAAAACTTAATTTCCATTCTTCTGAGTTATCCTAGCCATCTTTATTTCGTTGTTTTAAATATCTGTGCTGATGGCAGATACCAGCAGCATATATATATATATTTGTAAACCCAACAAAGATAAAGTGACAGTGCAGGAAATACAGAATGTTTTGATAATATATCAAACAGATTAGCTTGGATAGTAATCAGATTATGTAAAAGATACACTCTAATAATAATCCAAGTATCAAGTTGTCATTAACTAGGGCAAAAGATGGCTTGTTAATTTTAAAACTAAACTTCTCTCCATTAATCATAGAGAGACCCTAATGCTGATGCTAACCTCCATGAAAGTGGTGTGTTTCACCTTCTTAGGCACACATTCTCAGCTGACATGAAATTGAAAGACTATATTGAATCCATTGCTAGGTCATTTGCTAAGAATGTTGCTTCACTGTGTCACATGAGACAATTTTTCTCCCCAGAATCTATCTTACATATCTATGTCTACCATTTATAATATATGGTCTGGTGCCACTGCTATTTACCTTGAGTGCTTTGATAAAGTCCAAAGAAGAATCAGCAATATTATTGGTCCTGATCTGGCAGCTCAGCTTCAGTTACTTTCTCACTGCTGTAAGGTTGCCTCTTTGTGCTTTTCTATAAATACTTTCATGGTAATTGTTCAGATGAGTTCATTGCTATGGTACCTAAACTTTTTGAATTTAAGTGTAGTCCTAGACTGGCATTGAGATCTCATCAATTTAGAGTTCAGCTGGCTAGGTGTAACTGTAAATTCTATGATAACAATTTCTTTTCTCACACTTTTTGCCTGTGGAACTCCCTTCCAACTCCATGGTTTCCAACCAACTTTAATCTGCAAAAATTTAAATGCAATGTCAATTGCTATCTATTGTCCTCCTGATTACTCTTCCCACTCATTATTAATGTTTTTGTTTCTAATTCTTCCACACCCTGTAACCACTTGTGTCTTAGTGGTTTTATTGCCTTGCATGGGGACATACCGATTAAAAAAAAAAAATAAAAAAAAGTATATGCACCAACTTCAAAATGTTCTAATGAGGAAACTGGAAAATTTTAG
>OZ038501.1:2301292-2326292 GCA_964036315.1 Acanthosepion esculentum
TAGAGACCTAGATTTATCTGGTTTAAATTTCATTCTGGCCCAGGACATATTTTCTTCGATGCCCTTTAATAGCCATCTGCCTCCCGTGACAGATGTCGTTGTCATGGTTAAATCATCCATATAGGTCCTTATCGGTGGTTGGCGAACTCCTGATTTAGACATGGGGCCTCGACATTCAACCTCTGCTGCCTTTACCAGCATGTTCATGGTCAAAGAAAATAAGACAGCAGACATTGTACAACCTGTTATTATACCCTTTTCCAGTTTCACCCATTCCGAGACCGTGGTACCTGCGCCAACTCTCAACTGGAAATTCTCGTAGTAGTTCACGATGAGATCGCAAACCGATGGAGGTACGTAATGTCTCTTTAGAGCTTCCTCCACCAGTTTGTGTGGCATGGACCCGTAGGCATTGGCAAGATCTAACCACAACACAATCAGGTCCCCTTTGCTTTCTTTAGCTTCTCTTAGGAGTTGTGTCAATACTCCTGTATGCTCAAGGCAACCCGGCATTCCGGCGACACCGCCTTTCTGGACAGATGTGTCAATGTAGCCATTTCTTAGAATGAATTTCGATAGGCGTCTTGACAGTAACCCGAAAAAGATCTTACTCTCGGTGTTCAGCAAGGAGGAGATAATACGAAATTGGTCCAGCGACTTTGATTTGACCTCCTTCGGGATCCAAACCCCCTCAGCGAATCTCCACTGCTCTACTATCCTGCCTCTTCTCCAGATTACTTTTAATATTTTCCACAACCTTTTGAGAATACCTTTACACCGCTTATACACGATGTAGGGTACTCCGCTCGGTCCTGGTGCTGAGGCAGATCTGGTTGCTTTCACAACTTCTTGCATTTCTTTCCAGGTGGGCAAGCCGATGTCGAATTGGAACACTGGTGGCTCCTGAGTGATCAATCTGGTATTTATACCTAGTTCTTCCTCTTTCGAAGGATCACTCATGGAATTTCGGAGATAGCTGTTAATTTCTCCCTGAGATGCCTCTAATTTTCCATTGCGTTTATCTCCTAACAATGCTCTTGCGAAGCCAAAAGGGTTGGACAAAAAACTTGCTCGCTTCTTTGCTCTTTCTTTTCTTCTCCTCCTATGCCACTCAGCGCGCCGTATGGTTTTTAACTTCTCTCTGAGAATCCCTCGCAGCTCTTCGAGGGGTTGACGCTCCTCTGTGTTCGCCCTTTTAAAGATCTTCTTAAGGGATCTTATTTCTTTTCTTAATTCCTTAATTCTTTTCTCCCTACGGTTGGCAGTGTAGGTCGTCTTTGGCTGGCGTAGCTCGAGGAAACCAAATCTCTCCGAAGCCATGCTAGTTATTATTGTGGTCATGAACTTCAGGCGACTATCCACGTCTCCCTTTGTAGCTGACTGGAGTATGTCACAAATATCCGTGTCGATATTCTGCCATGCCCCCTTGTTGTTCGCTGGGGGCCACTTTATCTTCTTTTTGGACTCCGTGCTCTGAGTGGGAGAAACCGTAGCTTGGAGTGACTGGACACTATGGTATGACTCCTGGACCTGCACCTCCTCCGTTTTACCAGGTAATGTACCTGCACGTTGCTCCTGATTTTCCCCCTCAAGACATTTCATCCGGCTCTGATGTATTTTTAAGCCTTTCTGATTTTTGCAAATCTTGCCGCATATGCATCTTCTCATAATCGATTGGGCATTTCCGTCCGATACCATTAAATCCGTCCTTCTGGGGATCTCTTTCGCCCCCCCTCTCGGGATCCCCTGGGGGTATGATGCATTTTGGTACTTGGTAGCATTTTTTGGGTTGCTCCTCGCGGAACATGCAAGCTGGGTAGCTAACCCCACTTGCCCCAATAACCGTCTTCCCGGCCTGCCAATTGTCTCTCCAAACGTCACCAGGCCTATTCCCTGGTTGCCAACTGGTCTGTTCCCAGTCGTCACTGATAATATCAGATTTTTAGAAGAGTAATACATTTCAGATGCAACAAGGAAGGTCTTCAGTGATGCACTGTCTTCATAGCTGATTTCGGGTTTTGCATCATATCGGCTCCAACAGCAACCCCGACCTAATTCCACAAGATTCAGGCCGCCTCCTTGATAGCGTTTTGCTACGCACTTCGACATTGCAAAAAAGATAAATAAATATGGCTAGGATTCCGACCTTTCTTATTGACATACGTCAGTCAACATCAGCCAATGAAATAAGGACTTCCCCCCTTCCCTCCTATATAGTCTTGTATTTTGCTACATCCGGTTTTGTTTTGCGCTATTTCCTGGAATTCGTAACGAGGTAAGCTGGACTCGTTCTTGCAAGGTTCAATCCAATGTTTTACATTTCATTAAATACTAATTCAATATCTTAACTCTACCACTTACATATATATTATATATATATATATTATATATATATATATATATATTATATATATATATATATATTATATATATATATATATATTATATATATATTATATTATATATATATATATATATTATATATATATATATATTATATTATATTATATATATATATATATTATATATATATATATATATTATATTATATTATATATATATATATATTATATATATATATATATATTATATTATATTATATATATATATATATTATATATATATATATATATTATATTATATTATATATATATATATATTATATATATATATATATATTATATTATATTATATATATATATATATTATATATATATATATATATTATATTATATTATATATATATATATATATTATATATATATATATATATTATATTATATTATATATATATATATATTATATATATATATATATATATTATATTATATATATATATATATTATATTATATATATATATTATATATATATATATATATATTATATTATATATATATATTATATATATATATATATATATATATATATATATATTATAGTTGCCTGACGATTGCACTAGCATGAAACAGACTGTCGCCTCTAAGTGCTGACTTCCATGTTCACTTTTATATTTACACATGCTCTATCTCTGATATTGAGCACTTTATCCCATAAATATAGCCCACTTTAAGACTATATTTCTTCATATATATATATATTCGGTATAGCTTGTACCTGAAGAGTTGGGTAACCAATGAAACTTAAGTCGCACTACAAATGTAGGTATATGTATATTTATTTATATATTCATATATATATATATATATATATATATATATATATATATATATATCTCAAATGAAAAGTAACATTAAAATGTTGGCATTACTATTGTCTTTTTGGCATTTATTAATCAGTTCAGTCTCAGTGCATCCATATGATATAATTTTTATTTTTCAGTCATATAAGAATCCAAAATAGAAAAGCACTTCATAAAAGAAGAACCATTCTGGGCATTATCATCATAAATTGTTACTTGTGTTATTAATTACATCAACCATTATAAGCTGACCTTTTCTCAGTTCTACTGTTAATGAAGACATAATATCAGTTCACATCATATCAAATTGTTCAGTTAATCACATCAGTCTGTTACTGTTGCTTTGGTGGTGTTTGTAACAGTATCAGACGTGTCATTTTCATTGCAAATACCTGGTGTTTCTATTATTTTTCAAACTAAAGAAGAAAAGATCCGGCTTCCCATTTCCAGGCTTGTAATTTTGCTCATTTGCGAATAACTGTTCTTTGTAGACAGCCGCGATCAACAATAACCTTTTTATACACATCAATACAATTACCTTTTATTTTGCTTGTGTTTCACAAAAAAACCCACTGATACAGAAAAGATCAGTTCATGACCATTGATTATTGAGACATATCAGCTTACAGCCAGGTCATGTTGAAATTGGTATTCATCTGATCACCAAAAATAAGCAACAATAAGCCTGGTCAGTATGTAGATGGGGGCTGTCAATTTGGATGTTCAGTTGGTGTAATGCATAATGGCTTGTAATTCCAATTCCAGTTGGATTCATTATATTCACTTACATGCAAATACCTTTAGGAAAGGTATGAATCCATCTCTTCAACCCCAGCTATGGGTTAAATAGTAGGAATTGTATCAACAGATCATTATATATATATATATATATATATATATATATATATATATATATAAAGTTGTAGCCTCTGTCTGTCTGTTATTGAATTCTTGATAGGGTTTTGGAGATAGACTTCCATAACCATGTATATTCTGAAACTACATTACCCAGGGTACTTGGATAAGTATATTTCAAAGGAGGTCCCGGGGAAGGGACAAAAATTTTTTCCCTTTGATTTAAATTAAATTTAAATTTGAAGAAGGAAATAACTCCTATCCAAAATATAGAAGGAGAAAGCCAGAAGATGAAGGTCACATCAGCAAGATCAAAATGAGCCAATATGGACATCAAGTTGAGCAAGAAATCACCAATGAGTGGGTATAATTGTTGCGACAATTCAACTGTCATATCAATGTTGAAATCTGCTCATCAATTCATTCAATCAAGTATTGCATCAAATACATATCAAAGGGTCAGATCAAGCTGCTTTTGCAGAGACCCCCCACTGAAATTTTTTCCCTTTGATTTAAATTAAATTTAAATTTGAACAATGAAATGAGATTTTATCCAAAATATAGAAGAAACCCAGAAGATGGAGGCTACATTGGCAAAATCATTGAGTAATATTGAAATGCATCATTTTTCTCCACAAATTATAACAATGATTTAAAATCAATCATCATTTTCTTACAAAAAACATGTGTGACATGCAGCAAGGCACAGGTAATTCGGCTAGTTATCTCCGTAAAAATCTTATAATCTAAAAATATTTTCTGGCTTTGCATAACTTGCAAAAGATTGATAAGCTGTCAAAAATAAATCAATCATATATCATCAAAACATATCAATTCGTTCAATCTACAAGGATCTGGGAATTTTATATACTTTTTCTCTTGTTTTATGTTTTCTAATTTATTTGTTATATTGGGGATCACTTTTCCTATACATTTTCTTCAAATTGACCATAACCAATTCTTGCATCTTTTTTTTTTTTGACCACATCCTTTCAGGGTGTGGTTGGTCATGGCTTTTCACAATTTCCAGTCCTTTGTTACTCTAAGAAACTTTTGACCTTTTACCATCATTCTTTGTCATTTCTCTACCATTCATTCACACAAACTAGTTTAGTAAGTTACTCACTGTTTCTCCCTGCTTCTCTTGCCTTCAGTGTGTCCTTTGAGTTTTACATTTTCCAGATACTCTTTCCTCATCATGTGTCCCAGAAATTAGTCTCTTTTAGATTGTAAGTGTATATTTCCTTTTTGTTCTTGTTTTCCTTAAAAGTTCCACATTGTTCAAATATTCTGTCCATGGTATTCTCAGCATTCATTGGTAGAACAACATATCTGTTGTTTTTAAGTCTTTTCTTCATCTGTGAAGAGATTGTTCAGCATTCAGTGCCATATAGGATATTAGATACTACATAGCAGTCTAGCACTATTTTCTTTGTTTCTAATATTTTCCTATCTCTTAATACTTTACTTAATTTCTTGGAGATATATTTCGCTATTCTCATGCTCTTTTAGATTTCTGTGTAACATTATCCATCATCTAGGTGAAAGACTACTTTGAATACAAAACTATGGAGAAGGCAATAGAAGGCATGAATTTGTCTCTTCTCCCTCTACTCCAGCTATGGGTTAAATAATAGAGTAAACTTCAGTCTCTAGCTTTGGGTGGCAAACAATCTAAGAAATATGGTAATTCCCAGATAATAAGGAAAAGAAATATGTGGAGAGCCATGATCACCTATTTTCCTAAAAGGAATTGGAAAATAAAAGAAGACTGATTCTCTAGATTTGGATGGCAGCCAACTTAGGCAAAAGATGACTTTGAATACAAAACCATGGAGAAAACAACAGGATACCACTCCAATATCTTTCTCAAGAAGTCATTCATGATAATTCAGTGTTAATAAAGAAAAGGAATATGTGGAGAGCCATAATCTTCTATGTCCTGAAAGGAATTGGCATATAAAAGAAGAAGACTGAGTTTCTAGTCTTTGGTAGCAGCCAGTCTAGGCAAAAGTGTTACTAGAAAGGTAAGTTTTTGTACATGCTTGATTTTGACATCCCCACTATGTTGCTCATTCCTTATTCTACCTCTTGTGCTGATGTCCACTCATTTGCCTTCTTAGAGTTAATAGTCCTTTCTTCTTGTTTTCTCTCATTACTTTGTTTCAGAGTTCTTTCAGTGTCATTCTTGTATCTTATATTAAGATTATTCCTGTCAATAATAAATCCTTATAAATCTTGTTGTTCTCTTAGACTCACTGTCTGGGTTGAATAAATACAATCATTCTTGTCATACACCACTTTCTATTTTTGCATATTTCCTAAACTCATCCTCTATATCAGGCTGTTTGTTCCCAGTAAGAGGTTATTAGTTAATACAAACATAATTTCAGCTTGTGTAATTTCAAATTACCTCATTTATTGTGCTAAACTGCTGATCTAGTTTTGGTGGCATTAGTAGCAGTACAAGTTACTTGTATGAAACCAAAAACATAGGTCAGCATGTTCTGTTTGTATTTAAATTGTCTCCTTTATCTTTTACATGTAATTTTATAACATGATCTTAATTAAACCAGTAAATGAATAAAGAAATGCTTTTTTTGTCTTCCACTTTTATCAGTTTTTCAGGTAATTAGATTTCACATAACAATTCACAGTCATTGCTCTTGTACTGATGGGAGTTTCCTTCCTAACCTTTTGCTTAAGGTTGTGTGGAAAGTCAATATTTGACTATATCATTATTTTTCTTCTACTTTTTAAGCTGTTGGAAGTATTCAAGTGATGTGGGTTTTGTTATTTGGTAAAAAAATTTCTTTGTGATTTTGTAGCAACAGTCTATAGTGTTTGATGAAGGACTGTCTTTTTCAAGATTCATCTGTGAAAATTACTTTAGAAAAGTCAATTTTCATGTCTGTAAGATGAAGGGTCACTTCTTTTTGATTTATATAATTTGTTGACTTGAAGCTATTTTTAATCCATGACCTGAGAATAACGATTGTATACAGATGATAGTTTGGACATTTTTAAATGAGTTGGATGCCAATCATGACATCAGGCCAAGTGCAAAGGTTTCGTGACCCCTACCCCTGGAATCTATGATATGCAACCCCCAATCTATGATATGCCCTCCACTCTACTACATCTCAATTTTGATAAGGCAGCATTCATATAAAATGAAAACTGTTATAACTCACCCTTAGTGGTTATAATACTATGTCTCACTAAGGCTTCTCACCATGATGTCAATAGAAATTCTGTCCAACTGACTCCAACAGACTTTCCCTGACTCACTTTGAGGTTTTTATTTAATGTGTATTGCCTATTTCATTTTTGTTACTGTAGGTGTCTTATTTACACCAGAACAATAACCTAATTATGTACAATAGTGGATCATATGTAATATAGGTGAACAATTCAACTAGAAAAATTTAAAATAAATACAATGTATCTAAATACAAATTGGAGACATATCATAATATTTCCATTTTAAATAAATCAGCAATGTTTTGTGGCAATTTGTAACATCAACTTGAGATTTTTCTTGTTAAAAAGTTGAATCATTTTAGCACATTCAACATTATGACAAAAAATAGTTAATTTTATATAGTATTTTTTTTTTAGACTTAGCATGAGCAAAACAAATTCATGAATTTGAACAAAAAAATGACCTCAAAATGATGTCAAAATCTGCAAAAATTGTTCATCCTTTAATAGTCAGTTATGCTTAGTTTAATTTGTAATATATATAAATATAGGTAGAAAAAAGCAAATGTTGATAAGATAGTGAGGGTCAAAAAACACTACTCTGAACCCCAATCTGGCTATAAAGGGGTGAGGGGTTACAGAGATAGTGCGAGAATCTAGATTTGACAAGACAGTTACAGATTCAAGTTATCAGGTTAATATTTTAGTTTTTTTACAGTGTTCAGCAGAAATACCTTCCACATATAACTCCCAGAAATACCTCCCATATAATGGTATGATATTAGTGGCAAAGATGTCTTCATCTACTTAATGTTTTACCATTATGTCAGAAGTATTTCTGCCACACAATGTACTATCTTATGAAGTTACCCCCTAGCACAGGCTCTCCTGTGTTCAATTTCTTTATTTCCTATACTAAATTTAGCATCACTAATCTATACACCAAGGCTCTTGAAGTGTTTAGAATTTAATAATTCTACATCTCTGAATTTTTCTGATAGTTTCAGGGTATGTTCATTCCAATTACCGACCATAGTTTCTGTTTTTGGGAGGGTTTATCTTGAGTCTTATTTCTTGAAACACTTGGTAGAGAATGTGTATTGTTTTTATCAATGTTTTTCTTATATCAACTGTGAATGCCAATGTCATCAACATTGCCCCCTTCACCATTGCTACAGCTTCTAGAAAGAAAACAAGGGTGTTGTTTTCTCTTAGCACATTTTTTTGTGATGTGGCATGGTATATTTAAGTGTTATAAACCCATTTTCTCATGCTTGTACATGAGGAGAGCAAAGTCTTGGAAGATATTAAACAGGTTGGAGGCTTTTATTTCTTTATTATATCAAGCAGTCAGTGGAATCTAATCTTGGGAGATGGATATTATTATTGATATTGTTTGTTTAGCAGCATATCTGGAGTGGAAGCAGAAGAGACAGATTCATGACTTCTATTGCCTTTCCACCTAGACTAGCTGCTGCACAAGGCTAGATAATTGCTCATCTTTTACAAGGTGCAATGGACAAATTGTTAACATTTTATATTTTTAATTTTGTGCATTCTTGTTGTTTGTTTTTGATTTTGTCAACTGCACAGTATAGTAGGGTTAGTTAAGCACCATCTGTGAGAAAAAACCAACATGATGCAATTCCCTCTGCCAAATATTTGAAAATGGCATGCTGTACTACTAGGCATTCATGCTGGAAGCTCCAATACAAACATTTCAGATGTGTTTGGATGTCAATCTGAGGACAATTCAGAGGTTTTGAAAACAGTTGAATGAGTCTAATGGTGATTACGAAAGTATAACAGCTTGGAAAACTCACTCTGATTGTTCTGATAAGAAAAGAACTCCTGAATTTGTTGGTGAGGGCTTCAGACTCAACATAGAGGCCAATATCAAGTGCCTTGAGGAGGTTGTGCTGCCCTGAGCCAAGAAGGTGTCTGAGGGAAGACCCTATGTCTGGCAACAGGACTCTGCACCATATCACACAAGCAGGAGAACCCAGTCATGGATGTCAGACAATTTCTTGGACCACATCACTTCAGACTAGCCACCTAACTCCACAGACTTGCAACCCCATTGATTATTGTGTGGCATGCAGTTGAACAAGAGACCAACAAAATTCCTTGTAATACCGAAGATGAACTGAAGGCAAGGATTATGGCAGCATTCACCAACTTAAACAAAGAGACCATCTGAAGCCATCTGGAGGCTTTGGTTGAAGCCAATAGTGATTTTATTGAATAAATCTACTCTTTAGTATTTCAATATATTTTTGTGTAAGTTTAATAAATATATCTATTAAAATGAGATGTCAGTGTTGTTTTCATTTTTGCATAATTTAGATGACAATATGTCCATCGCACCATGTAGATGCCAATTTCTTTCAGGGCATAGGCAATCATAGTTCTCCACATATTCCTTTTCTTTATTATCACTGAATTACCATGACTTCTTGAGAAAGATTTTGGATTGGTATCCTGTTGTCTTCTCTATGGTTTTGTATTCAAAGTAATTTTTTGCCCAGACTGGCTGCCACCCAAAGCAAAAGAATTAGTCTTCTTCTTTTATATGCCAATTCATTTTAGGAAAATATATGATCATGACTCTCCACAGATTCCTTTTTTTATTAGATATAAATTACAATTTCTTGGGAAAAGGTAGTGTAGTTGCTTCCTGTTGTCTTCTTCACAGTTGGAAAGATTTCCTCCTTTTAGGTTGCTTGCCACCCCAAGAAGGTTATCCTGATTTTTAATCCATAACTGGAGTGGAAGAAGAAGAGACAGATTTATGCCATTCCCAAAGGTATTTGTGTAAAATTGAATGCAACACACTAAACCAGAATTTGAACCCAGCTTGCTGATTCTGCTCTCCGCACTGATATCTGTGACAATATCCACACAATATCTGATATATCTTGTTACCTGAAAACAAATACAAAAATATATAATAATGGCTGCCACCTCAAGATATCAATGTAAGAATTAGTTGTGCTTCGAACAGATATGGCTCTTTAAAACTGACAAACTTTTAAAACCAATGGCACAAAGTCGACATACGAGACACCTATATTTTGTTGTTATTAGGTTTATTTCTGTGACTGTTTGCATGTCTTTCCAGCCCACCAGCTGATTTGCAAACTGTTCCACAAATGTTAAACAAATTCTCAATAGTTAATGAGATTTTGTAGGTGGTCGGTGCTCTGACATGATGATTTCATGTATGATTTAATTTTCCGTCTTTACTCAAGAAGAGCCTACCACAAACATTGCAGGTGAAGTCATGCTTGTCACCTATATAATTTGGAAGTTCTACAACATAAAGATCTTTTCAGCTTTTCTTTTGAAATCAGGGAACTCTCAAAAGCAACCATTCAATCATGAACCTTCTTCCACCATTGAATACTTTGAGACTTGGGATCACTCAAGAAATCTCCTAGGCCACCTCCTCTCAGCAAATATTTGAAAGCATCAAAATTGAACCAAGAAATACATGGAAATTAACTTTTCTGAGGTAATTTTCATAGATGAATCTTAAAGAAGGCAATCCTTCATTTGACCTTATTGACTGGTGCTATAAAATCACAAAGAAAGAGCTTTGCCAAATAACAAAAAACATGTCACTTGCAGACTGCCAACAGCAGCAACAACTAAAATGGTTAGTACATGTATCTAGAAAGGAAAGTAATGATATGATCAAGATGTTGATCTTCCACACTACTTTAAACAAAAGGTTTGGAAGGAAACTCACATTAAGATTAGAAAGACTTATAAAAGTGGAATAGCAAAATCTATTCTTGAAGAACTGTTTTAAGAAGAGGATTTTACAAATTTCAACTGATAGTAAGACTGTTTGGTCAGCAAATGTCTAATGTTAACTGTATGGAAATGGCTAATTTCACCATTACCATTTGAACCAATAAGTGTAGTTTTAAACATTATTAGGTAATATAGTAAGATGGCTAAAAAAAAAAAATTAGACTATTTGAAATTTTAAAAACATCTGGATGAGTTATTTTCTGAAGTAAATAAAAAGAAAAATTGCAATATTTTATCAAGCATATAAACATTTTATTGATTCTGAATTTTTATGAATATTTTCAAAAGAAAATAGTGTGCTACTTAAGGATGTTAAAATCTCAGGTTTTTCTATCTTGACTTCATTAATTTACTCAGAAAATCAGCTATTAACACATGGAAATGGCTTTCTTCAAATTTTTTGTCCCTCTGTTTTTTTTTTGCTTCATTTATTTGTTCTTATTTCCTTTATATTTTTTCCTTTCATTCTCCCTCCATTCTCCAAGAAATTAGACTAGAAGAATTCATTTTAGCTTCAGGTTATAATGATTCCTCTTCAAAGCTATTACATTACTGGCTTGCCTTGTTGTAGCTGCTTCTCTACTGAACTGTATCATTATTTCCTGTGGTTGAAAGAAAAAATGGTTTAAAAAATTGATTAGCAAAGATTTCTGCTTGACTTTTTCCAAGAAATTTGTTTTTCATTCAGTTCATGACTCTAAACAGAATTTGTAAAGATTCTAGGAATTTTCACAGTAGAGTTAGGAAGCAATGAAATATAAAAATTTTTTATTAAGGTGTATTAAACTCATATCCTCCTGGTGTCAGTTTAAATTAACTCCTTCCTTTTTTTTTAATATATTGTAACCATTTTACTTAAAGATTCTATTTTCTTGATATCAAATAAAAAATAAGAGATTTTTCAACATATTTCAGTGAAATATTCACATCCCCAAATTATGGTTTATAGTTATAGCGTAGATAGATGGAAAAAGGTGTCAGTTTAAACTGATGCCAGAAGGTTATAGATTAAACTGATGCCTTCTTTTTTCCATATTCTATGGCTATTTTTGGTTAAAGTTTGTATTTTCTTGATTTCAGATAAAAACTTTGAAGTTTTCCTGTATATTTCAATGAAATATTCATTTCCAAAAATTATAGTTTATAATTATAACTTATATATATTAAAAAAGACATTAATTTAAACAGGAGTTTATATGTTAAATATAGGCTTGATGTAAAAGTGGTTTTTGTTATTCAAAAGATTACTTTTGGGAGAGAGTTCAATATGGATTTAAGTGATTTCTGAAACAAGCAGGTAAATGAATGCGTGATAAAGAAGCAATTTATTGCTATATTGTAATAAACTATGTCAGTAACTAGCTTAAATGCCGCCCTATCAGACAGCATTTAAGCTAGCTCCTGTAGAAGGCTCTTAATTATGTCTTTGGTTTGTTCAAGAGTTTGAATGTCCCTAAGTCTTTGCGAATTCTCAGCATTGGAAGCTTTCCTGGCTACTGTTTGATCTGGATTTCCATTTGCATGTGACTTTCTTTTCCTTGCTGAAGCCATGGCTCTTTTGATTGCAATCTGGTCCTCTGTTGGTAGAGATTTCTTTTTGCAATGCATACTGCTGCTGTATGTGATAGGCAGCAATAAGCTACAAAACTCAAAATTGATCACTGCATTTAAGTACTGTATTAATATTTAAGCTTATCTTTTAAAGGCTCAACAATAATTCTTCTGCCGCTACTTAATTTAAAGACAATTTGATGTATGTTGGTCATTACTTTCTATACAAACAATTATTTTTGTTTCATGGGTGACTTTCACTGGATTTCACAATTCATTTTGATTATTCCCAAATTTATTTCTAAGTTATAAAAATTGTTATCGTAAAAAAAAAATTATTGCAAAAAATCATGTAAAAAATCACCAAAAACAACTGCAGTAATCAAAACTTGGGAATCCAAAATTTCTGTTAAATGAGCTATTAAAAGTTGGAGAGTTGTGTCCCTTTAATTGAAAAAGTGTGACACAGTGACACACTGATATTCACATTTATTATATAGATAGTTTGGTGGCATATGTTTTTCTTTAAGATTTTATTAATATCTGCATCATGAAATGAACTTACTGGTATTTAGCACAATATCAAGCTTTGATATTCATATTTCCACATCAATGAAGTAATATGTTTAAAGAAAATAGATTCTTAACAAAAACATTAAAATGTTCAGTAAGTCAGTTAAGTGTCATACGTGATACATGCTTGAGCAATCATGTCTCTTTCAATCTATGACTGACTAGGCAGAAGATTTTCATGCAGTAGGTTGACATTTCTTTCTGCAGTAGACTGATAACCAACCAAAGTTATAGAACCCAGTCTGTCTTGTTATTCAACCCATAGCTGGAGGAAGAAGAGATGGGTTCATACCTTTCCCAAGAGTATTTGTGCATAAATCAAGGCAGTGACTTCTACTGGAATTCAAACTTTTCTAAATTCTTCAAACTGAATTTGCAGCTACTCTGATGGATTTATTGAGAAATCTTTCACTCCTCAAGGTCATTGATTGTTATAATAATGGAAATTACTCTTTGGAATATTATTAATTCATACTGCATGAAAGGTTATATTTTAACAAGGAAAACTAAAATATATTAAATTAAAAGGATGTTCTTTCAATTAAAATAGACATTTACAATAACCATAAAGGATCTTTTTTTTAATCATTATCACCCCATGCAAGGCAATAAAGCCACTAAAACACAAGGGGTTACTGGGTGTGGAAGAATTACAAACAGAAACATTAATAATGATGAGTGGGAAGAGAAAAGAGTAATCAGGAGGACAGTAGATAGCAATTGACATTGCATTTAAATTTTTGCAGATTAAAGTTGGCTGGAAACCATGGAGTTGGAAGGGAGTTCCACAGGCAAAAAGTGTGAGAAAAGAAATTGTTATCATAGAAATTACAGTTACATCTAGCCAGCTCAACACTAAATTGATGAGATCCCAATGCCAGTCTAGGACTACACTTAAATTCAAAAAGTTTAGGTACCATAGCAATGAACTCATCTGAACAATTACCATGAAAGTATTTATAGAAAAGCACAAAGAGGCAACCTTACAGCAGTGAGAAAGTAACTGAAGCTGAGCTGCCAGATCAGGACCAATAATATTGCTGATTCTTCTTTGGACTTTATCAAAGCACTCAAGGTAAATAGCAGTGGCACCAGACCATATATTACTGACTGAAGCCAAGCCACCAGATCAGGACCAATAATATTGCTGACTCTTCTTTGGATCTTATCAAGGATCTTAAGGTAAAAAGTAGGGGCACCAGATCATATGTAGCAGCAATATTTTAAGCATACGTAAATGGTAGACGTATATTGTTTTTGTTTTACGGCATATCAACCTCAATGGGTTATTTAAGGCCGATGAGATTTTTATTAATAGTAATATTTTTTTCAAAAATGTATTGCTGGTAATATTTTTTTTTTAAAAACTCATTGCTGGTAATATTTTTACAAAAATGTATTACTGGTATTAAAACCTATTTTTACACATTCATAGTGTTTTAAACCCAGTTTGGGGGTTAACTATTTGCCCATAGTTGGGACCCTAACAGGTGCTACCATCCTGGGTCAGGGTGGACCTAGGAACACCAGCAATTAAGAGGTGGTTCCATGCTCTTCAAAACCTCCTGATCAGAGGCCTTGCTGTTGGATGTAGCTTATCATCATACCCAAGACGAGATAGACTTATAGATATGTAAGATAGATTCTGGAGAGAAAAATTGTCTTACCCAACACAATGAATCAATTTTTTAGTAGCTGACCTAGCAATGAATTCATTTCTTATTGTCATGTTTTGAGAGATGAATTATTGATAACCAAACCTCAAAACAATTCAGTTTTCTGATTTTCAATTCATATGTAATTTTCAAATTCTTTTTGCAAGGAAAAGTAAAATAACAAAAAGAATATAATTTTAATCAAGATATGTATTTACAGTGTTCTTAAAGGATTTGTTTCAGAAATATAGCATTGATAAACAGACCTCAAAACAATGCAGTTTCTGATTTTCTGTCAATTTATAAGAAATTCATTTGTCTAATTTTTTCCTCTTTCCATTGGAAAATCCCCTCACAAATGAAGAAGTGACTTGAAGCAACAGAAGGGTACTAAGAATACCATGGACCGGGCATGTGAGCAATGACCAAGTTTTAGAGAAAATGAAAACGAAAAGGACACTTATGCTTAACATTAGAAAGAGATAGTTGAAATTTCTAGGGCATGCAATCAGGAAAGAGGGCTGAGAAAATTTGATGTTCACAGGAGAGATTGAAGGTTGGGGGAGGGGATAAAGGAAAACAATGTATAACCTACCTAGCAAGCTTGTGTAAATGGATGGTAGAACAGGGGTTTAGGAGAGATAACAAAAACACAAAATTTATTAAGAGCTGCAAAGGACAGGAAATTGTGGAGAGTCATGATCGCCAACGTCCTGAAGAAGCATGTCACATAGAAAAAGATTGTAGTTATATGATGAGATCCAGTCATAGGTAATCCAACATTTTCTGAAAAAGCTCAAATTATTGTTCTCCAATTATCTTCTCGAATTTTTCAAGTCATCATTGATTTTTCCTCAAGTTTCACTTGAAATATTTTTGTGTTCTTTACAAATTTTTGAAACCACTATTATAGTATTTATGCAGTAGCAGATCCTAATCCAAATATCAAATTGTGATTTCTTTTTGCTTCAATTGAATTTAAACTTTAAGCTTATACAAAATGACAGGCATGCTAGTGACAGAAATTTATATTCATGGTTGAGAAAACAAAGTTTAAATGAAGTGACGATCGGTAGTGGCATAACCAAATTTACCATATCAAATTATACTATATAATATATACAATAGCAAAATAGATTTCATATGAAAAATGAGTTTGCTGTATTTGTAATTTTTTATTAATAATTCAGTATTTTCAGTTGTGTTATGTTAACATTTTGTGCCAAACAAGAAGAGAGATGTTGTTATTACATTAAACATTTATTGTTTAAATTCAATAAATTTTATTCTTGAATAATTGTTTGAAATTTCATTAAATATCAGAAATATATATTAACTGCTTAATTTCATTTAATTAATATAATCATTTTTATAATTACAGTTTGCAATCATGATTAAGTAATTCCCTTCACAAATTAATTTAATTAAACTGATTTAAAAACTGTACTGATGATACTGAGGAGACTGATGGGTCTATACTGGGAGAGAGAAGATTGCTTGCTTGTGTTCTTGAAGACCGTTTATATGCTTGACTCCTTCTACAAGCTTGGGAAGGATTTCTCCTTCAAGCAGCGGTTGAATAAATTCACTAAGATTGGGGATAAGTCCGGTTAATATTGTGAAGGACAGCTACTGGAATTTTGGCCAGTGGCTTTCTTAGGTTTGAGGCTTTTGATAAGTCTAGAGATTTCTCATACTGATGTGATACACACACATATATATATATATATATATATATATATATATATATATATATATATACATACAAGTATAGGATTGGTGTATATGGAATAAATTCCAATAACCAGCAAATACTATTCTTAAAAGATTGGTCAATACAGAGTAGATAAAATATAATCATTTAATTGAAAATTAGAACAAAAATGTTATAAAATCACTACAAAAATAGCCATTTTGTTTCAACACTTCTGGTGTCTTTTCAAGTGATGGTGTTGAATGTAGAACCTACATTCTACATTCAACACACATCACTTGAGAAGATACTAAAAGTGTTGAAACCAAATGGACATTTTTGTAGTGATTTTATAACATTTTTATGTTATAATTTTCGAATAAATGATATATATATATATATATATATATATATATATATATATATATATATATATATATATATATATATCATAATTAAGTAATTCATCGAGTTTTAGAAGAAACCTCAAAAGAATGCAGAAAGCACTGGACGGCCGTTTTGTCCTATATTTGGGACTCATTAGCAGTGCGTATCCACTACCAGGAATTGAAACCCGGACAGTTACGTTATAAAGCAAATGTCATACCAACTGTACCACGGGCCCCAGTGACAAAAAGGTAACGAATTAAACTTGACATAGCACCACTCATTCACATATTCCGTAGTGGAACTCATCCATGTTCCTTTAACCAAGGACTGTGTCCCCGAGAGCTATGACTACTATCACCAAGCCACTCCATCCAGAACATTAGAAGCCAGTTCAAGCAAGGATATACAAGAAATTATTAGGAGGATTTGAGATAATCATAATTAAGTTTGAGTTTTAAAAGAAACCTTAACAGAATGCAGAAAGTCCTTGGTTAAAGGAACTTGGATTTTTATAGAATTTCAAGATTTAAAAAAAAAATAATTGTATATACTTGAGAACTATCTTAAAGGAATCTCTAGTGTAATTAAGTCAGTTTTATATATATTATTTTGAATCCAAAATATAATATTTATTATGTTGAATGGGCAATAAAACATGGCAATATTAAAGTTAAAAAATCAAGGAATTAAATAAATGTTATATGTAACATTATATATTTATAAAATAATGGATATCTAATTGTAATACATAAATTTTTTATGCAAAATTCTATTAACTATATTTCAACATAAAGATTATACAATGCCTACAAATTACTGTTAGTTCATTATGCTGATTTAGAAGATCATTATTTTTAGGAAACTTAATAATGTGCAGCTTTTCATGTAGACACAGAAGACATGGTCATTTAAGGGTTTACAAATTCTCATTTTTTAAATATTTTTCATTTTACTGTGAGGGTTTTGTTGATTTCTTTTAAATACAAAAATATTTGGAGAGAGGTGTTCAGCTGTGGTATGCATTGTTGTTAAAAGAAGAAGTATGTTGATACCATCTTAGTTTAAAAGAGTTTTTTATGCTACAAATATAAAATTTCTTAATATCTGGGTTTTCAGTAGATGAAATAGTGCATTGGTAAACAATAGATTCAGTAAGACATCTATTTTGCAAAAGACAATTTATGGGATTTCTACAATTACATAATTTATTATCAATATTATTGTTTTCTCCTTTGGAATTACTATTATTATTTAGGTTTAAGTGTTTATTTAAATTTTATTATTATGCTTTTTTATAATTTTTTCTAGATTTTCAGTACAATTATAACTTAATTTAATCATATTTTTATTGAAAATCTTGCTTAGAGGATTATTACATGGAAAATGATTCTCAATCAAAGCAAGAAACTTTTACCTTAACTTAGTGCTAACCATTTAATTAAACAGGGGTGTGCACCAAATGATTTTTCTATTTCTATTTTTTCTGCTATCATTATTATCTTTTCTATATTTAATATCAGGGCATTTATATCCTCTATTTTTTTAAAGCATTATTATAAAAATTGCAGTGTTTATAAAATATATCTTCGTTGGCAGAGTTAATACTAATTCTATATTCTATGGATGAGGGTATGTGTTTTATTATAGATGGAGGGTAATTATACTTTGGGTGGATGTATAATGGATTAGTATTTATTTTAAGTGTTACATCGAGGAAGTTTACCTTTTTTAAATTTGTATTTATAGTAACTTTTAGGTTTAAGCATTTAAACTCTCTGTGTATTAATTTTCTAATTTTATTAATTTTGAAGTTAGTGGAATTCCTCACAACCATAAGACCATCATCCTTATATAATCTTATATCCTCTATACTGATGTCATGGTGGGCAGTAAGATTATATAAAATAAATAATCCAACAAGATCAGAAGACTCTGCAGAGTCCAATGATCCCATTGTAATGTCAAAATGGTCTCTTGAGATATTTTTCATGAACTATTCCTTGTTATGGATAAAAACTGATTTTTTTGCATTCATAATAATATTTCATTCATTCTTCAATCATGTGTGTGATATATATATTTATAAAAATCTATGACAAAGTGGCAAAATTTTTTCATGTGACATGTTTTGTGCTTTATTTAAAATTTCAGCAGTCCTTCTTCATGTGAATGTGTAGACACATCAATGTAAACATCAGTTTTTTTGATGAAGTCCTAAAGGACAAAATGTGCCACAGAAGAATTTTTACACATTGTCATAGATTTTTATAAAACACACACACACACACACACACACACACACATATATATATAATTTAAAGTTATTTTGTAAGTAATGGAATTCATAACAATGACAAGAGGAGGAAAAAAGCTTTTGCTAAATGCCGACTTCTGCATTGTAGATAAATAGGACGACAATGGCAGACCTTGATGATGTTGACACAAAGGAAGTTCAGTGAAATTTCCAGGGATGAAATGTCCATAAGCCAAATATTGTTTGTCCTCTGTTTGGCAACATGAAAAAAGATGATAGATTTGAATTTTTATGATTTCAATCTTATGAAACTCAGATTGCAGGATCTGTAACACATTTAAAGAAATGAGTTTTAAGCATCTGCTATATGGCAGCCATTATTCAGAAACCAATTCTCTTCTAGAAACAAATCAAAAATTTCTAGAAATAAAAAAATTTCAGCCTTAAACAAAAGTTTCCTGATGAGACTTTAACGCTGGGTTCTGTAATTTTTTTTTTCAGAAATACATCTGTAAGATTACTGTGGCCACATCATCAATGATGTTGCGCTGGGATCCTTAGGAGATTCGGGTTTATCCAACATCAGACTCCTTCACTCAGGTAACCCTGCTGGTGGTGATCAAATACCAACATGTGACTGTGCAACAAACCATGTGAAAATATTAATCGCACAATGCAAATGGCTTTAAGAGATTTTGGAACCCTGAAAAACTGCAAATCAGCTTTCCTCCAATCAAATTCCCCCACAGACACTCTACCCCCATCAGAATGGGAGAATCCAAAAATTAGGCTTCCTCAATCCTTAAATGGAGCAGATGACCCTTGCAGGGGAATTTTGGTGCATAGAATGATCAACAACAGGTAAGTTTCTGTAAATATATTAAGAAAATAAAAATGTGACATTGTAGGATGCAACATATATTTTAGGAAGGTTAAAGAAAATATCCGCCATTATACCTTGTAAAAAATACTGATTCAAAACATGAAATGAAAATAAATTTCAGAATTTAAAATTAGATTTAATAGTAATTTTTTCTTTCCTTTTCTGAGAGATAAAAATAAATATCAGGGGACGATACAGTTTAATTAAAATAGAAAGCATTTTTGTAAATCCCACTGAAAATGTTTTAGACAACTGATATTCATTTTTTTAAATAAGGATACTCCACTGAATACAGTGTGGAATAATGAAAATAGATCATCTCATAGATTTAGACAATGGTTAATTCACATTCTTTCCAAGATGAGAATTGGTGTGAGTTCTGTCCCCTTCAATAACTGAATATTTGAAATGAGTGATTGATCAAGATAGTGGTGCTGCTGATAAATTTACATGTTAATTGTGTTACTAGGCCATTGACCAATCATAGTTGACCTCTTGTTAAACTCATAGGTATATAAGCTTCACACTAATGTTACTGAACTTTTGACTCTCAGTAGGATATTTTAGAATTAGGGTTGGCAATGCAGACACACACACACACACACACACACACACACACACACACACACATATATATATCTATAAGACTGGAGGATTCAATATTTACTGTTTATAATTTAATGAAGGCTAAAATAGGCTTGAAGGTCGTTTGTAATTGATGAACACTCAAAGTAGTTTGCTTAATCAACATCATTATCTGAACAAAAATTGGCTCTTATTGATGGGAGTACATACATGTAAATAATTACTAGAATCAAATGATAAAAAGGACACAACAAGATGGCAGATAGATTTACCAAGCACAAATAAATTAAAAAGAAGCATCTTAAATGCAAAAAGAAAAGGAAGAAAGGCAATGAAAAACAGAGACTGAGGAAAAGTTATGTGGAAAAGAGAATGGTTGTAATTTTACTTTTTTTCCCTCTATAATTCAGTAATTACAGCAGAAAAGATGATGTACAACACGTACAAAGAAATCATATTACAAACGTTTGACAGCAATGTTAATCTCATTGGAAATCAATTCAACTAGATAAATAAATCCATTCTGAAAAAGAAGATAAGATATACAAAGTTCATATTGCACTTCTCTAAGAAATGAGGGTTTGCTTACCTTTAACTAATGCCTTCTTTTCCCCATATATTGTGTCTGTCTATTTTTTTAGACTCCAGTGTAAACTGAACCTGTGTCTATCTTTTTAAGTTCTATTCTAATAGTTTATTCTCTTGTACTTCTCAACTGTGGAACTCCATTCTGGCTTCTTTTTTTCCTTTCAACTACAATCTTCAAAAAATTAAATCCCTTATCAATAGCTATCTTTTATCTTTCTGAATCTTGTGTTTTTTTGTTCTTCCTCTTCACTAACATCTTATTTTCTTTCAGTAATCCCATCTTCTAGTAATCTCTTATTTCTTAGTGGCATTTTTTTGCCTTGGTGTGAAATAATTTTAAAAAATCTTTAGCGTAAACCAGACCTGTGTTTACCATTTTGACTCTAGTATAAACAGGGTCTATGTTTGTCTTTTAAAAATCTATTCAGTATCTAACTATTTTATTCAATTGTATACCAAAATTATTTCTACATATTGATAAATTCATAGTGATTTTTGCCCTACAAGACTTATATTCAACATTATATAACACAACAAGGATTGATATGTTATTAAATTAAGCAACTCAAAATTAAGGGAAGGTTGATTTTGGAAACAATTTTGCCCTCAATTTGAAAGTTGGAATTTGACATGATAAATAATGATAGAAAATAATGTTTTCCAAATTGTTACCATTTTTTGAGGAAATGAATTTGACAATTAAGTTAAGGTTCAAAGTTGTAGCATTAGAATTTAATTCTGGTGATCAGTGAAAGTCTAATAGCATAGTCTTATAAAATTTATAATTTTCTTACAAGTTTTATATGGACAAGAAGTATGACACAAACACATTACTAAATCATTGTACCATAAAATAAGACCATCATTCACTTCAAAGGGAAATTATACTGAACAATTTAGCTGATGATGTAATATACAGGGTGACCCAAAAAACGTGAATTTTTGAAGTGCGTATTGCCAGACATGAGCAAGTGGCAACACTGTGAGACAGTGACCTTGAGCAAGTAAACATTTTGCCATTTTAGTAACGAGAATGAAATTCACAGTATCCCAGCTGAGATGTTGCAGCAGTCAATGAGGAATCTCAACAGCAGATTTCAAGAATGCATTCGTACAGGAGGACGCCATCTACAGGACATAATTTTAAAAAAATGAAAATTCCATCATTGTTTCTTAAATGGCATGTTTTAAGGTTTCAATTACTATGAATTAAATATTTTTCTTCCATCACTCTCGGTTTTATTGGATTGTTAAAAAGTTCCCATTTTTTGGGGTCACCCTGTATTATACAGTGCAGTAGTTTTAGTGGGATTTTCAATAAACAATGCAAATTTAAAACATTTTGTCTTATAATTTGTGCCTAGCAATATTATGGTGTTATATGCACTTTTATCTATTTTTTTAATTTTTATTATGATCTAACAAATCTTATTCCTTGAGGAGCCTTTTTTGTAATCTTTAGCAGTTTTTTTTTACACAGTTTTTACTTATTGAATACAGTAAAACAATTGTATATTTTGCTTGTGGTAATTTATAATTAGAATTCTGGTTTGAATATATTTTCCATTCAATGTATCTAATACAAAAGTTATTAGCTTTATTTGGATTTATTCTTGAAATAGTAACATTTTGAGGTCAGTTTGTAAGGAAAAAATGTATTTCTGTACATTTTTTCAGATGATCTTTAAAACAAAATGCTCAAAAATTGGAAAAGGCTATGGATCTAATTTTTACTGACAGTAATTACTTCATCAAACTCCAGCTTTCATATTGAGTGCAATATTGATTTTCTAAAACTAAGCGAAAAATCAACCTGTTCTACTCAACATGCATATATAACTGATCTAATACCTTGGAAGTCTAACTCCCTAAACATGCTTGTAGCTAACAAGATCTTGAATATTTGTTTGTGTTATATTCCGTGCTAATAGGAATATATACTTGAAAAATAAGGTGGATAAAATAAGTAAAGGTTTATTGTAAAAAAAAACAGTACCATAAGAATAAAGGTAACAGTTATGCACAAGGTCATCGCAAGTCAATCCAGTAGTGAGTGCTACTATTGGAAGGTCGGTAGTTCTCACATAAGTCTGATTTGTACTCAACAGATCCCAGCTAGGATATCTAGCTACCCCACCACGAGGGTTGCATGTGGCACAAGGCTGGGTTTAACGTGGGTTTTCTGAGCCCGTAGGCTCGGCCAAAAATATTCCCTATTTGAACCCGTAAAAATGGATTCAGGGTCAATCTACCTCCCTGAACAAGACTCTGCCCTTTGGCGGAGCCTTGTCCGGATTCCTCTCTGCCTGAAAGTAGAGAGTTCGACTGAATAGCTGGAACAGGTCGCAGCTAGTCTCTGTAGTCTGTTGCCTTACGGATACTTATAGATAGTTACTACCTATAGTGTAGTCACTCATGGGGGTGACCGGTTATTCCATTACATCAGTTTGTTAAGGAAAATTCAATTATCTACAGCTATATATGATATATATTATTGGATTACTGCTCCCTGATAATAAACACAGGTGTTAACATATTTGAAAGGCTCTTCCTTCTTTTGATTTTGTCATGACAACATACGTTTCCTTTTGCTCCAATAGATATGAAGCATGTAAGTACTTCAGAGACACAGGCTGAAGATTGTGTTAAACTGTTCACAACTTCAACTTCATTTCCTTACTTACCTTTCTGTAACATGTCTTGTTAAAATTTTTATTAATTGTTGTTTATCTGAATTCAATTTTTTTCTGGCCTTTATTTTTAGCCAGACTCACATGAGTTGGCCAAATATTGTTTGCCAGACAATGTACCAGGAGGCATGAAAATGATAATACTTTTGATTCCCATAACAATATATTTATTCCAGAGAATAAAAAACTACTGAGACATATCACTCTATTAATTGAACTCTGTACTTAGTTCCTGTCACATTAACTGGAAACACTTACAACAAAAGAATTTGTGGATTTACCAAATTACAAAATTCATATAAAAAAATTCTCAATTGAAATATTTGAACTTTAGCATTGTGACTTGCACGTTCCAATATTATATAATTGTTAATAAATAACACATTCTTAAAAAAACATCTTTCGGCCTGAAACACATTTATTTCGTCTTCGAGTTTTGATTTTAAAGGAAAAAATTTACAGCCTGATGATGAGAACATGAAGTTCTTGAAAGTACTTGGTGCTCTAAAAATACACGAGATCCATCTGACAACAATTTTATACATAAGGATCGCATCATTCAGTGGATTGTTAGTAGGTTAATGCTTATATTAAGTCTGTTAGTGAAGAGAATTTGCCATTAATTGCATTAATATTGCTAATTGATTCAATGTATGATTATCCCGTTATAATATAAAATATATATATATATACTCACACACACACACACACGCACGCACTCGCACACACACACATATATATATATAGTTATTTATTTACTTAAAATTGTTTATAAAGATGTGTGCAAAAATTTCCAGCATTTTTGTTAAAAATTAAAAAGTCAGTTTTCAACTGTATATCTGATGTCTAATTTTCAACAAAGCAGACTCTGGGAACTTTTGCACACACCTAATATACCGATTCTTATTTATACATGGAGGTAACATAAGATGCTTGTGAGTTAGACATAGGATACGTCTCAAGGCTGCAATATCTGTTCAGTACACTGAAGAGAAAGAAAAGAGTATGTCTGAATAAAGGAGCCGTATAATGTAACAGACAATTCTATCACTTTTATTTT
>OZ038501.1:2331292-2333792 GCA_964036315.1 Acanthosepion esculentum
TAAATAAAGATTTTACATCTAAACTGGTTATGTATTTGTTTTTACTCTACAAGCTCGCACTTCCTGACTGTGGAACTCCCTTCCTCTTACTTGCTTCCCTGATAGCTATAATCTTCAACTATTCAAATGCAATGTCAATCAATATCTCCAGATACCTTGATCTATTCCTCGTCCTTCTCTTCATCCTTTCCCCTATCATGCCGCTATACTCTTGCTCCCACTTTCTGTAATCCCTTGTATGCTAGTGGCACTCCTGCCTTGCTTAGGGTGAAATGCTTAAAAAAATATTCTGATGTGACCCATTATATCATGAATAGGTAGCACCCCACATGAACTAGCCGGCACACTAACCAATAACCAAAATTTTAACCCAACTTCTTGGTACAATTAGCTCCTCACATATAAAAAACTCTAGTGATCTTTTAAATAAATTAATAAGCATCAACAAACAAATATACTTCTGATTATCTATTTACTGAACAGATATATCATTACAAAAAAACCAGGGAGCAACTGTGCCATCAGTGCATAAACTGTTGTTTGATCTCCAGATCAATGTAGTTTAAGCATATATCATCAACCGAGACAAGTCATTCGGAAAGTATTATCACTACATTGCTTAAAAATACTGCAAAATCAACTTGGAGTTGTCCAATCAATAACATTTCTGGTCGGCATCCAAAAATTTTGGCACCCACTTGGCTGACAATTTCTGCATACCCAAGCACTTATGAATTATAAACCCAACATGGTCCCTGGATATCTTGTATCTAAGCAATATTTTTAACAAATCTGTTGATGTTGATGTTGAAAGTAGTTTATGAACATGATCAGCAATTTCAGGAGTTGACACCATCAAACTGTATTGCATCTTTGATCTCAAAATCCTCACACTGAATGTTAGCATACCACTTCTTCAAAGAAGAGTATGATGGACACTTGTTACCTAATATTTGCCTGGCTTACAGTCATATCATGTTAAAACACAGGTTTTTGTACAATCACCAAAGTTAAGCAATGCTAAGCCAGGTCAGTACCTACATGCCATCATGGCATAAACTTTTGTCTGGCACCAGGTCAATGTAGTTAAAGCATGTTTTATTAAGAGACAAGTTGTTTGTATTTTTCACTTGATTATTATTGTTACAGGTGAGATAGCATTGATTGGTGATGATGAGTTGGCAGATTTTTATGATTTTAGCTCTTGGTATGGAGAGGTTTATTTTTGATAGATGCTATTTTTTAGATGGTGTATTTTTGTTATGGCTTTCATTTTTGTTATTGGTAGTGCTTCCACAAACTGGCAAAAGCCATAACAAAAATTTTAACCCTCTACCCAGAGCAATCAACCAATCAGATGTTAAAAATTCAGGTAACCTAGATGAAAAACTCAGGGGAACAAATATAATGGACAAAATCATGGTTAATTTACATGTTAAATCCATTTACACCAATATTCTTGTTAACAAATGCTTAAATCTTTTAGAAAAAGCATGTAATAATTATAATCAGTAACTTTTATAAACAAAAATAAGGATTACCAATGATTAATCTCTAACTAGTGTTTTGGCATGTATGATCTTAGAATTTTTTGAATATGGTACTTTCCAAAATATTTTACCTAAACAATCAATGTTTCATTAATATATCACAGCAAAATCAATTTACCTACTTTGTAGATACAAAGTCCAGCACTTAATAGAATTAACTTACAAAACAGAAACAAACAATAATTTACATTTCCTAGATATCATGTAACACCATAATGACAATAGCCTAAAACCAAGTGTCCATCACAAATCAACTAATAAAAATGATATCATAAATTTTGATTATCATCAGAACAACAAAATAAAATCCAGAATAATCATTGGATTCTATTTAAGAACACTTAGAATTTGTAGCCCTCGGTATTTACATGAAGATGAAAAATACTTTTAAACTCCTTCAATACCATAACTATTTCATATTCCACATGAAACAAAAGGCTCATAAAATATTTTAAAATAGTAGAGTGGGCCATTTTGATAAACTCAACATATCAAAATATATTGTTGTGACCACCAACTCTATCATAATTGCAATTGAAAAGAATTTATCTAAGCTTAACAAAAAAAATTGTTACAACAATAAAAGAATTAATACAAAACAAATTAATAAGCCAACACTTGAAGGAAGAATCTACTCTATCACTTGTAATAATTGACACAAGGAATACATTGGACAAATCATGAGGAATTTAAATAAAAAGTTATATGAACACAAAAAACACCTTTTACAAAACAACACACTCAATGCATTAGTTGTTCACTGTAATGAATCTGAGTATAAATTTGATTTAAAAGAAATACTACTTTAATTAAGGGAAAACAATTTAATAAGATGAAAATGTTTTAATTACTATATCATCCACAGTAAATTCAAGTTCAGGTTCTTACAATGTTTCCCCTTTGTTGGCAGACATTCTATTATCACAATGTGGGATATTTAATAACAAAAG
>OZ038501.1:2338792-2348792 GCA_964036315.1 Acanthosepion esculentum
AAATGTGATTCAACAAAACATGTTGTCCAACATTCACTGCTGTATAGGGGGATAGATATTCTGTAACAGTTCAGTACTCTTTAAATTCATGAATTTGAGATGCCAATTAGGTTCACCAGAACAATTGCTATGATATTTATAGTAAAGGCAGAGGGAAGCTATGTTATGCTATTGGTTTTGAGATTGTGAAATGGTAAGCAAATTTTTGAAAGATTTTTTTTGTTCTACTTTGAATGCAGCCTGCCCGGTATTTTACAAGAATATAAATTTTATGCTTTAAAGAGTAAAACCTCGAAAATTTAATAATGGTAAGTCTACCAAATTTTGATTTGTATAGTAAATAAAATGTTCTACTTAAAAATAGAAGTATCTCTGCACTTTTGGCATGTTTGATGTCTCTAGAATATAGTCATCAAATATATACAATAATGGTAATATTAGCCATTTTTTATATGGAGATTTTCAGCATTCATTGACTGAGGAGCCAGTGTTGGTTTCAGTTGAAATTTACAAAATCTTTCTATTAAAACAATTGTTTAGGAGAATGGTTTCTTGAGTCCAGTTATTGTTATTGCTCTTTCCAGTACTGATGGAAGTTTCCTTTCTAACCTTTTGTTTGAAGTAGTATGGAAAATGAACATCTTGATTATATCATTATTCTCTCTTCAAGTTACATGCGATATCCATTTTAGCTGTTGCTGTAAGTTTTCAAGTGATATCATTTGTTATTTGTTACAGTTCTTTGTCTCTGATTCTGCAGTGTCAGTCCATGAGACTAGAAGAAGGATGGTCCTTGCTAAAACCTACAGGATTCATTTACTGATGGTTATGATAGCACAAATTCACATCATGACTGAGGTTTTGTGTTTACTGGACTCGTTTAGAAATCATGCCAGATAAAGTGCTCTCTCTCTCTCTCTCTCTCAGAAACTGTAACCAAAGCCCACTCATTATAGTTGTAATATAAACCACAGATCAGGTCTGTGGGGTTGAAGAAAAATGTTTCAGAGTGGGTATCTGCAAAAGAGATTAGCTAGACACCCTAGTAGAGGTGGGGTACTTTGAAACAATTATATATATTACATATAAAACACAAATATATATGTATGCAGTCAAGATTGCATATACAGATAACAACTGTTGATCTTAAAATATTAAAATCTTATGTTTACTTTCATTCATACATGTGCAAGTGTTGAAATATATAACACTGTACATATATATATATATATATATATATATATATATATATATATATATATATATATATATATATTAAAAATGTGTTTATTTGGTCAACTGAGAAATCTTAATAATGAAAATGTTTCCTCTGGCAGGATTCAAGCCTGTGCTCCCTTTGCAGGAGGAAGCACTGTCTGATCTGGTGTGCTTCGAGCACTCGGCTACAAAGAGCTTCATAATAGATTGTTTACTGCAATACAGGTATCCCCTAAAAATAATATTTGAAGTAATAAATCTCTCTCTCTCTGTATATATATATATATATATATATATATTTATTTATCTATATATCTCTATCTATATCTATCTGTTTCTATCTATATCTTTCTGTCTCTGTCTTTATCTCTATCTATCTATCTTTATATATATATATATATATAGTCACACACACACACACACAGACACCAGTAATTAATCCACATATTCTAGTCTGTTCATATCTGTCTATCTATGTCAGGTTAGTCATATTAATTTTCCATCTGAAAATAGTTCTATCTACTCGGCTATATAGTCATTAACTATATATACATTTATATACTTAAACATTCAAATATAGCACATAGATACAGGGTGTGATGGGTAAATTGCTGCCATATTATATTTTTAACTTTCCACCTGTGTGTTGTTTGTTTTTGATTTTGACAAAAGCGCAGTATAGTAGGGCCAGTTGGGCACCATCTGTGAGAAAAAGTGCACCATGACACAATTCACTCCACCAGAAATTTGGAAATGACATGCTGTACTGCTTGGCATTCATGCCAGAAGCTCCAATACAAACATTTCAGAGTGTTTGGGTGTCAATCTGAGGACAGTGCAGAGGATTTGGAAAGAGATGGATGGGTCTAATGATAATTATGAAGATGTTTGGTGTGATCACTAGTGATGGTGACATTATGTCTCCGCTCATCTTCCCACAGGGACTCAGACTCAACATGAAGGCCTACATCAAATGCCTTGAGGAGCTACTGATGCCCTGGGTCAAGAGGGTGGCTGCTGGAAGTCCCTATGTCTGGCAGCATGACTGTGTACCGTGACACACAAGCAGGAGAACCCAGACATGGCAGTCAGACATCACCCTTTACATCTGGCCACCTAACTTTTCAGACTGCAAGCTCCCTCATTATTATGTTTGGGGTACACCTGAGTGAGAGACCAACAAAACTCCTAAGACCAATGATGAAAGGAAGGCAAGGATTATGGCAGCATTCATCAACTTAAACAAGGAGACCATCCTGAAGAGCTGCAGGAGATTCTGAAGTCATATAGAGTCTGTGATTGGCGCCAATGGCGATTTCTTTTATTTTTTGTTTTTTTTTAATAAATTTACTCTTCAGTATTTCAAGATATTTTTGTATAATTTTGGTGAATATATCTGTTAAAATGAGATGTCAGTGTTATTTTCATTTTTGCATGATTTAGATGACAATTTATCCATCGCACCCTTTATATGAATTCATAACTATTTATTTATATAACTGTATATTTATAAATACATACATATATATGCGTGTGTGAAAATACATTTTCCATTGTGCAGATGTGTGCTTATCAGCAGCCATGCAGAATAAAGTATAAAAGGCATACGCACATAGATAGGAATGTATAGGAAATACACACATACAGATAGATACATAGACTGGGACAGAGGAAAGTAGGATAGACATACACATTTGCCCTACAGACCCTCCCCAACCACCTCCCCACTACATATAAGTACTCAGCCATAAATACTTACAAGTTTATCTTACCAGATCCCGTTCCATTTTCACTCATCTTTTCTGCTCTGTTCAAAGTGTATCATTTTACATGTGCGATAGACTGGGTTTAGTCTGGGTAATAAATCATAAGTTTCTATCTGCCAACCTATACTTTATAAGTCAGGTTGCATGAGCTGATGGGTAGCCATATTGTCTATTTACTTTGCTTGACTTACAAATGAGTGGTGATTAGGTTTGAAAGCTTCAATTCTCATGTTTGTCTGTCAGAGCTAAAACTCCCAAGTAGATACTAGAAAGGTGAAACTTTTAACATAAGCTTCAACACAACCAAAATGTTTTTTTCTTCTTATAATAATGCTAATTAGGTACCAAAATATATTGTATTTGAAAATAAAGTTGTAAGAAATTTATATTTGATAAACAAAGAAAATTTTGATATCCAAATCTAAGGCTTTCTAACTTCTGTTAGAGATTGACAATGTCATTAGGGGTGTAGCCATACCCACGACACTTGGTCAATTGTAGGTTGATGAGGCTATTTAATCCATAGTTGGTGTGGATGGTTGTTGACTGAAGAATCTATCCATCTTTTGACAGCTCTTTTTTGTGCTGCTGGGGTTCCATTACTCTCTTCACCAGACCAGGTTCTGGTCAGGGAGCTGGTTTAGTTCCTGACCCCTCAGTGACTCAGGTTTTGTATTTAAAGTTGTTTTTCTCTTGTCACCCAAAGCTATAGAATATAGATAGTCCTGCTATTCACCCATAAATGGAGGAGAAGAGAGGGATTTGTACTTTTTTCAAGGATATTTGCATGTAAGTGAATGTAACAAAAACCCAACTGGAAATTGAACTTAGCTCTCCAATTCCTCAATCTGAGCCACTATCCATTTCCCCACCGTGCTTCCACATTTGATGATGTTTTGGTGTATTATTTCTTCCTTTACTTTTTCTTTTGGGACTGTAGGGCAGGAATGTAACCCAGAAGATAAAACAAACATTTCCTCACCTCACCCCTCAAAACAACAAAAAGAAAACCATTCCAAAAGCCAAAGAAACAAACAGGAAAATTTCATTATAAATAAAGAAAAGAGTTCTAAACCATTATGTAATATGAGTCAAGGGTATTATTAGCTGTTTCCTTATAAGGAAACTTTTGTTATTCATTGAAAAAGCAGCCAATGCTACTGTTGGCTGAAATTTATAAAATCTTTCTAGTCTGATAGCTGTTATTGCTCTTTCCAGTATGGATGGAGGTTTCCTTCCTAACCTTTTATTTAAAGTAGTGTGGAATGTCAACATCTTCACTGTTATTATTTTCTCTTTGAGTTACATACAATATCCATTTTAGTTGTTTGTCCTGGGTATGACGATAAATTACATCCATGTCCTAGGTAAAATGATAAACTACGTCCAACAGCAAGGCCTCTGATCAGGAGGTTTTGAGGAGCGTGGAACCACCTCTTAATTGCTGGTGTCCCCAGGTCCACCCTGACATGGGGTGGTAGCACCTGTTAGGGTCCCAGCTATAGGCAACTAGTTAACCCCAAACTGGGGTCAAAACTCTATGAAGAGGTTTTAATACCAGCTATACATTTTTGAAAAAAAATATTACCAACTATACATTTTTTTGAAAAATATTACCAGAAATTGTTATCATGTTCCTCTTCTGTTTCACCTCCAATTATCACATTATCAAGATAGGGAAATGTATCAGTCAGATTTTTTTCTTTTACCATTTTATTCATAGCACGTTGGAAAGCAGGGACACCATTAGTTACCCCAAATGGGAGACGGGTAAATTGAAAAAGTTGGCCATTTACTTCAAAATCAGTATATTACCTGTCAGATTGCTTGAGCTTGATTTGATGGTAGGCACTTTTTAGATTGAAAGTTGAAAAGTATTTATACCTGACAAGATTTGCAACCGGATCGGAAATTCTTGGTAATGGAAAAGCGTTTAGTTCTGTGTAGATACTTATGGTTTGGGAATAGTCCACACATAATCGTTTTTTGTGTATTTTAGCTTCATCTTTAACTACTACTAATTGTGCACACCACGGTGTAATACTGGGTTCAATAATCCCATCTTCCAGAAGTTTGCTAATTTCCACAGCAATAAAATCAGAGTCCTCTTTACTAAAACGTCTTGATTTAGTAGCAATCGGTTTGCATTTAGCTGAAATTCCTGGGAACAAAGTTGCTTCAGCTATATCAGCAGCTTCCAGGGCAAGACAGGCACCCATGCCTTTCACAACGAGTTCCGGTAAATAACCGCCATATTCAAACATGACCTTAAGATGTCGGGATTGAAATTCCCATCCAAGAACAACATCACAACAGAGGTCCTTCATGATAGTCAAAGGAACGGAAGTATATAATTTATCGTTAAGACCCAGTTTAAAATCGACTACTGCAAATCCATTAGACCGGCTATTAATACTTTTCTGGGCCATACTTACTTTTTTTGACAAGGGATAAATACACTTTTTTGCTGATAAAATTTTCAGAAGCACAAGAATCTATCAGAGTATTGAAGGTTCTATTTTTAACCATGATGAAAGTAGCAGCATGGGGAAAGTCCCACTGGTACGTTAGTAGTGTTTACAGAAATACAAGAAGCTGAATGAATCATAGCATTAGTTGTCACATTTGATGACCTACAGATTTTTTGGTAATGTCCCTGCTTATCACAGCGATGGCAAATTACGTCACGTGCCGGGCAAATGGATCGTTTATGGTAAGGTATAATACCACAGAAAAAACAAGCTTTCTTACTGATGTTATTATTTGAAGCTGTAGTGGAAGTTTTCTTACAAGAATTGTTAAATCTTTGGTTGAATGTGGCAGCGACAGCGGTTTGATTATTTTTTTCTTCACTACTACTGCCTGTCGAGTTGCCACGTGGTCTCCTGTTGTTAATGATGGCAATGGCTAAATTGGAGGGAGAAACGCAAGCTGCATTATTTTTCTGGGCTAAATCCAGTGTTTGTGCTTGTTCGTGAGCTGTTTGCAGGTCCAAGTTTTTATTTTCCAGTAATCTCTGTCGGATTGCTGGTGATGTTATCCCACAAATGAAAGCATCTCTCACAGCTTCATCACCGACTTGCTTAGCCGTTCTGTCCTTGAAGTTGCAGTCTCGCCTTAATTTTTCGAGACTTTGGAAAAAATCGTTAATCGATTCATCTTGTCTTTGCTTCCGTGTGGTCAGTAGATGGCGGGCAAAGACTTCATTCGGTTTTTTAAGGTATATTGAGTCCAGTCGATTTAGTGCCGATTCAATATCTTTGCAGGATTCAATGAATTCGAAAGCTGTAGGACTTACACAGCTTATTAATGCCCGTAGTTTGTTGGGGATTCTGTCTTGGTAGTCATCTAAATAGTTGGTGAATATAGTACGCCAGTGTCGCCATTCTCTGGCGGCATGTGTTGAATTCGGGACGATATCCAATACTCTTGGTTTATAGCCAAAACTTGATATAGACTCCGACATAGCGCTTTATAAGATATTTTTGCCGAATAAATTGTCAAGGATGAAGACTGAGACTCGGAAGATAAGTTAATCCAAGCTTTATTCAGCAAAATACAAGCAGGGTTCACATCACGTGCTCCTAGTATTCTAGAATATGGCTGATTGTCGTAATCCAGAGAAAGGTCCGTAAACGAATATGGTTTTGTAAAGGAGTTTCACAGTCAATCTTTTATTTACAACAGAATATTTTCATTTTGTTTATAATTAGAATGTATTTGATTGTGATATAAAAGATTAATATGCTTAGGATTATTTGAGGAAGTATTGTATTTGTTTTATATTATATTTGCTGTATATTAAAATTTCTAATAGTACATTTTATTGGTTTGTTGACAATATAACTAGAGTGTCGCAGTTAGCTCCTCCTCAGTTTCCTTAATCCTTCAACAGGGGTCTCTCTCTCCCACGAGTATAAATACTGGCTGACCTTTCACCCCTTCCTCTTTTCACGGCTTACGCACACGTGCGGCCAGCTGTCTCGACTCAGGCTGCAACCTCGCGCGTGAGGCGAGGTAAAAAACTTTTTTTTACTTATTCCAATATGTGACCTCTCACACATACAGCATTTCCCATATTCTGGGAACACGCTAAAAACAATATACGCGTTCGTACGGACACTCAACACACTCACCATAACTTCTCCATACAACACTCTGTAACCCTTCATGTCATTGTAATTTGTTATTAATATATATTTGTTTGCATACATGTATATCGGTCTTGTTTGTTTCTTTATCTTCTTTGGACTCCATTATAGTCCAACATTCTTATGTAGCTGGACCGGTCAGCGGGAAATCTTAACCCAGAGATATCTCCTCATTTCTCACACATTCACACCCCGGTCCTCTACAAGAGAAGTTATTATTATTAAGATTTTGATTTATAGATTTTAGTTCACTGTAGAAAATCTGTTTTGTGGATGAGTTAATTTTTATACAGTTTATTAGGTTTTTTATAATTGCTATTTCATAGTAATTTGAATATTCACTTTTATAGTTAAGAGTGCACAAATTTATGCTTGTAGTTTTTTTATAAGGGAGATAATAAATTTATTATTATTAGTTTTATCAATATTATTAGTGTTTGTCAATATAAAAGATGAGCATTTTTCACTTCACAAGTAAAAAATTTAATTTTCAGATGAAGACAGCAATTTTGTCTTAGAAAAAACAAGACACCAAAGATGACATTGTGCTAATGTCAAAAGTACTCAAGAATAAAATGGATATACATCAACATGGTAATTTTCTTTTTTCCTTTAATAAGGATACTAAGAAACTCATCCCTAAATATGAGAGGATCCTATAAAGAATAAATAGACAAAACTTCTCTAAATTATTTAATGTGATATGTCTTAATGAAAACATGCTGCCAAAATATATATTACACACACACACACACACACACACACACACACACACACACACACACACACACACAGAGTTGGGGGGTTAACTATTTGCCCAGAGCTGGGACCCTAACAGGTGCTACAGCATGAACCTGGGAATAACAGCAATTAAGAGGTAGTTCCATGTTCCTGAAAACCTCCTGATTAGAGGCCTTCCTGCCAGATGTAGTTTATCATCATACCCAGGATGGATATATATATATATATATATATATATATATATATATATATACACACATAAATACATAGGTGAAGAAAAGACTGAGAGCAAAAAAAATGTGTTTTTACTGAAGGATGCTGAGAATACCATGGATGGAACATGTGATTAAGAAGGAAAGTGGGAATGAAAAGGATGCAGAAAGTGATAGTTGAAATTTCTAGGATGCATAAGGAAAGAAGACTTAGAGAATTTGACACTCACTGAACCTATTGAATGCAAGAGAGACAGAGGAAAGCAGTAAGTGACCTACCTAAAAAGCCTGTAAAATAGACAGTAGAACAAAGATTGGAAGAAATAATGAAAGAGCTACAAAAAAGGAAGTTGTGGAGAGCAAAGATCAGCCACATCTTGAAGGGGCATGGCATATATATATATATATATATATATATATATATATTATGTGTATTTGGATAGCAATCCCTTTTTTATACAAGTTTCATTAAAGATTACTAACAAGGTTCTTTGATTCAGCTTTTTATTCAATTTTTCTTCTGTTCATATGAATGATTTCTTTTTTGGGCATAAAGTGTGTAAAAACTCTCTGAATATTCTATATATCTGAGTGCTTTGTTTTCGGCTATTCTATTAGCCATTATCAAGGATATTTTTTATTTTTAACTGAATGTGTACATTTTTATATATGTTTCTAGAGTGATGGGAATGTTTTTTTCCCCAAACACGGTCAGCACATTGTGGCCGTGTTCATAGTTGATATTATTGAGTATTGACATTTTCTTTTTTATTATTAGTGCTTCTATTATTTTTATTCTTTTTTTTTTACGTATAGATAAGGCATTTTCTACAAGTATGTTTCAGATGGAGTTTGCTAGGTTTCTGTGTTTGTTTAAATGAGTTCAAATTGAACTATGGTCAGAGAGGTGTAATGTGAGTCTTCTAGATAGGCATGTAGTGGTATGTCCAATATATTTATTCATGAATGTGGTTTGATCAGGAACGCAGTTCTTCAAAGGACATTTGAATTCATATGTCCTTTAAGGAACTGTATTCCTGATCAAACCATATTCATGTCTAATTATTTTAAGTAGAGAATAATGCTGCCATGTAGAATAATTGATTGTGTGTAATTTATTAAATTCTCAACAAGTGCCATCTTGTCAGCTAGGACTGTAGAATATGCTGACTACACCTCTGTAAAGGGGTAAGGCCACCCTCCAAAGAGGTCACCACACAAAATGCTAAGCTGCACTCATGATGGAACACATTTTAGCCAAATATAATCACTTAGCCCCTGTCAGATATAAATACTATAAGGAAACCAACATGAGAAGACTATTTGAAAATACTGAAACTGTCAGCATAATATCCTACCTGAAAGAAATAGGTTTATATCAAAATATATATAACGCCTACAATAGATCATCTACACCCATAAAGCATATGCTTCCCCTGAAAATATAAAATTATGTACAAAATATTCATAACTGAAGTCATGAAATTGTGTACAAAATATCTATATTTCAGCATTAAATAACCCATAGAGGTTGATATGTTGTTAAACAAAAATAATGAACCAACCAACTCAACAAGCTGAATTTACAAGGTTCTCAAACAATAAGACAAAGAAAAAGAACACGGCAAAATAATACTAAGCAAACAATGTATGTGTAAGAGGGTTGATAGTTTGGTTTGGTGCAGTAGTAATCCCAACTAGATATTTGTTGACAGAAATTAGAATACATAAAATGTACACCAATAACAACAATAAAAGCTTGAGACACATGTTGACATAATTTGTATTTTCTTTTTGTGATGAGAATTACAGAAGATTGGTATAGTGTGTGTAAAAATGTTCTCAGTGTCTCTTTTGTTTAAAAGTCGGTGCTTACTCAGTTTGGTTCTGAGAATTTTGCTTGTGGGGAAAT
>OZ038501.1:2356292-2358792 GCA_964036315.1 Acanthosepion esculentum
GGTTGCTCCGGTTGTGTCGACATTTGGAGGTTGATGATGCGGACGCTCTGGTCGTGTCGACGGTTGGAGGTTGATGATGCGGACACTCCGGTCGTGTTGACTGTTGGAGGTTGATGATGCGGACGCTCTGGTCGGGTCGATGGTTGGAGTCGAAAAACCTCCCGTAGTAATTAATAACAATAGTATACAGGAAAGGTTGGTTAGTTGTTGCAGGTGGATATTGCTGGTCGTCTGGTGATCGCTGCCGCTGCTGCTGCTGCTGGTCGTTGCAGATGGTTGCTGGTCGTTGCGATGTTGTTGGCATACAGAATATCTGGTGCTGGCATTGCGGGTCAAGTCTGGTATTGAAACCTCCCGTAATAATTACAACTGGTGTGTACGGGGAAAGGTTGCGGATGACATGCGGGCAGCCAGTAGGAGTGGAATGCCGAGAGTAGAACATGGGCCAGGAGCCAGAAGTAAAGAGTTGAAGTAGAGAGAGATAGTTCCAACTCGCGTCCAGTTGGCAGACAAAAAAAATGGGCCTGTGCACCGACCGTATCAGAACCGACCGGTCAGTACCAACCATATCAGCGCTGACCGGTCAGTACCGACCGCAAATTTGGCGAGGAGTTGCTGTATTATGTTGAAGGGGACTTACAACAGAAATGGCATCACTAAAATGGTAAAAATCTCTCTAAAAAATGAGTAGAGATTTGCTATGCGAAGCTTAAGGTGTAAAAAGCTTAGAGGCGTATTACGACTAGGTTCATAATAACAGCAAACTAAAAAGGTAATTAGTTCATCTCTAAACGAAATTACAAGCGTGTAGGGATCACGATTGAAAGGTTAAGGTTGAAAAATGCCCTGTTCTCTTCAGCTTTAGTGAGCAGCTGCGATAGAATAATATATATATATATATATATATAAAGAAATATAGTCTTAAGGTGTGCTATATTTATAGGGTAAAGTGCTCAATATCAGAGATAGAGTGTGTGTAAATATAAAAGTGAACATTGAAGTCAACACTTAGAGGTGACAGGCTGTTTCATGCTAGACACAATCGTCAGACCAAGAGAGTTGTTTTTTTTTTCTCGGTTATTTATATATATGGTTCACTGGGGTATTGTGGGTAGTCTATTTTTGTGCTTATATTGCCGGAAGTTTATTTGTTTATTTATCTGGGTCAATTTATTTTGCTTGTTTTTATTTTTTATTTTTATTTTTATTTCTTATTTTATATATTTATTTATTTATTTTTATTTTAATCGGTGTTTTATTAACGTACTAAAAATTTGTTTATATCGCTTATTTAATAGTTTTGTTTTGGTTTGGGAAGATAAAGCTATTTATTCAATTTTGGGGTTGATTGTTATAGTTTATTCTATTATTTTGGCTGGAGCAGTTTTTAATTTGTTTATTACTTCATTTATTTATTTGGATTGATTATCTTTACTTGTTTTATATATAACTGAATTTGTTATGTTGGTAGGATTACACATGTGCATGACAAAAGGAAATTTTAGAACTTTTTTTACCTAGCCAAATTCATTTAGAGTCTTTTTCTTTTTCTTTCCATCACTTTTGTAGCAGGTATTCCACACTGTGATATTAGAAGATCTCCCAGGAATGGTGAAATGTTGTAAGTGCCAGGGTGCAAATTTACTGTAGATGACCTTGCGATTAAGGCACTCTCTAGACATTTGTCATAGTGAATTATTTTCTTTGATCAGAATAGCATTTTTTATGTCAAAGTTGGGGTTAGTTGTGTTATGCTGGACAACCAATGCATTTAATGTATTATTTTGTAAAATGTCCCTTTTGTGTTTATATAATCTTTTATTTAAAATCTTTGAGGTTTCTTCTATGTATTTTTTGTGACAAATATTACAGACAATGAAGTAAACCACAAGGAATCTAAATAAAAGATTATATGAACACAATTGTGATGCATTTAATCCTTCAACACTTCATTGGACTAAATTTGTTACGTTGGTATAACTACACATGTGGATGCATGAGGGGTGCTGGGGATTTAAAATTTTTTTTTTTATCTAGCCAGATTTATCAAGAGTCTTTCTTTCCATCACTTTTGCTTGTAGATATCCCACACTGTGATAACAGATCTGCCAAGAATGGTGAAATGTTGTAAGAGCTAGGGCACAAATTATTACATATATATATATATATATATATATATATATATATTTTTTGTCATCCACAGACAGACTGTTTCGCTGTTTCACAGCTCATCAGTGTGGCTAGACGTCCGGTTGCCTCTAGCTAGGATCGAAACCTGACTGAATTTGCGTCAGTCCGAACTTCTCCCACTAAGCCGTCAGCGTACGGTACGGGATGAAGGTATGGTGTTCAACACCATCACTTGATAAGACACCAGAAGTGTTGAAACAAAATGTTTATTTTTGTAATGATTTTATAACATACTTATGTTATAATTTCTGAATAAATTATATTTGCTCTACTCCTTATTGAGCACTCTTTTAAGAATAGTATTTTTAGT
>OZ038501.1:2361292-2368792 GCA_964036315.1 Acanthosepion esculentum
TCTTAAAAAGGAGGGTTAAGTCATTCTATGACTACTACTATTGATGTTAAATAGACACTGGTATTTTCTGGCAGTAATCACATTAAATACCCTATGTAGCATGTTCTTTATCGGGTTGGGATATGGCTACTTAGAGATATATCATTTAGAATATGGAATATACTCGACAAGCTCTGTGAACTTTTCAGAAAAAATAGTTATTTATGTTCTGATGGTAGCATAGATTTTAGAAATGCACAAAGTTACTTACTGTTTGTAGATAAAAAGATTGCAAAGCCCTAAGGTGGGATATATATGTATTTGAGTAGGAATCCTTCTTTCATACATGTTTCATTAAAGGTGACTGACAAGGTACTGTGACTAAGCTTAATTTGAATAAGCGATTTAACTGAATGTAGATTTTTGTATACATGCATTTTTTTTATTTTACAAATGCAGTCAACATGTTGTAGCCATGTTCATCCGCAACATGTTCCATCCACAGCATGTCTGTAGAAAATATGTCCATAATAGCCCCATCCACATGTAAAAAAATAATGGCTACAAATAACGGAAGTGTAGGGATACAGAAGGCACTTATAGTCTTTTGGTGGAGATAAGTCACATGGGTCACATGACAACCACTTAGTGACATCACTCCATACAGTGACAAAAGCAGCAGCCAAATTTAGTTCATTTTACAGCAGTAAACCGAAAGGTTGCTTTCTTTATCCTGGGCCCACATATCATTGCTTCCTGTTCATGAAATATGTTCTCGCCTGCAACATAGTAGATGAATCCAACCAGGTTGTATCTTGAGTCCTAAACATGGCTCCTCCAGACACAGGAATATCTCCATATTAAGACCCATCCTTTTTGTTTCTCCTTACAATCTGCTTTGCTATGTAGATATATGTGATGTATTATTCTCTGCGTGGGACATGTGTATATGTATATATAGTTTTGTGTATGTCTTAGTGATATAAAAATCTCTCTGAGAACAAAGAATATCATTCCTTTTTCTTTCAGCCATTCCATTCTGTCTATGAAATATTGGTGTTATTATATCACAGATATAATAATGTCCATAATGGGGGAAGTACAATTGGGAGAATAAATCTTTCTTTCATGCTCTCCTGTTACAGAAGCAGTAATAAGAAAAAAGGAAAAAGCCAATACTCAATAATATCAACTGTGAACATGGCCACAGCATGCTGCTGACTGTTTAGAAAATAAAAAAAAACATTCCCATCATTAGAGATATACTTATATAAAAATCTACAAATTCAGTTAAAAATAATAAATAAAAACCTCTTTGATAATGGCTAAAAAATAGCTGAAAGTGCTTGGATGTATAGAACATTTGGATGATTGATATGCAATTTAGATAAGCAAACACTTGTTTAAAAGCAAGATCAATTGAGTAAAAAGCTTAATCACAGTACCTTGTCAGTATTCTTTAATAAAACTATATATATATATATATATATATATATATATATATATATATATATGTTCAAATGACAGTTTTTCAAATATGTATGAAAGACATAAAGTCTGATAGATAATGAAACTGTATTATACATCACAGGAACATTGCATAAGTTTTCTTTATACTGAAGTTAACTTAATACAAAACTTGAGAGTCACTCAAGGTAGAGGGTTACTGTTGAAATGGTTGTGATAATTGAGATGTGTGATAGGACTGAAAGTGATGGTACAAAGTCAGGATTATGAGTATAAGAAGGATAAATAATGACTGGCTGTGAAATCAGTACGTTGAAAAAACAAAACAATGGAACATTAACATTAAAACATCTGACATATACATTGGAAGCCAATTTTCAAGTCAAGCAATTAAAAATGGAGGACTTGAAAGTGATAATGTTGGAATTAATAAAACAACATCAGGAATGACAACAATAACAACAAGAACAGTAACAACAATTCCAAGAAGCATTGTTGAGAATACAGGAATAACAGCAAAAAATATTAGAACTTTTTATGAATAGTAAAAGTAACAAAAAACACTTTTTCTCACCAGACTCAGTACAATTAGTGAATTTAAATATAACCCTGATGAAGAAGTTACATTTGCAGCATACTAAAATTGTATAAGCTGGTTGAACGAGAAAAAGTGCGCCTGTTGCTAAAAAACTTTGGGCCCACGGACCATGAAAAATATGTGAATTACATCCTGCTGAAAAAAATTGAGTGATTGTTGTTTGAAGAAACTATTATATTGTTAAGTAAAATTTTCAGTTCATTGTTCAATACACATTGGAAATGTTTAAATCTTGTAAAAAAAAATATATGAAGATTATAGCACTTCTGCTAGTATTGTAAACAGAGAATGTGAAATGTTCAAGTTAAATGAAGTGACATCTGACATATTTAAGTGCTTGATCTTCATACAAGGCTTTACAGCAAATAGGAGAAATACATTCTAGAATTTTGACTAAGCTTGAACAGGACTCAAAATAGACCTTGCAAGCTGTAGCTTGTCAGAGTTAGCTCCTCCTTAATTCCCAAATTGTCACTAGGGGTCATTCTCCCTATACTATAAATACTGTGCGACCTGTTGCCTCATTCTTGTTCCTTCAGGCCTCGTGACTCATCCCACCTCGCATGGAGGTGAGCTAAATCCTCTTTTTCATTTCTTCATTTCAGCAACTACAATGTAAGCTCTCTTAGGAGATAGCATTTCCCACTTGTGGGAAGACGCCATGAACATTATACACACATACGCATACGTACGAACATTCACCTAAATACGAACACCAATGTTACACACACACAAATGTTATTGTCCATTGTAAAATTGTTTTGTTTAATACATATATTTGTTTATATATATATATATATATATATATCAGTCTTGTTTGTCTTCTTTCATCGTCGGTTGGACACAACTAGAGTCCACCATTTTTCTTGTAGCTGGACCTTTTAATATTCTACCAGCAGTTACACACGTGTTCCCAATTCAATGACACACTAACACACCCGGTCCTCTACAAGCTAAAGAGTGTCAAAGAATAGTGAACTCATGACATGATACGGCTAGAATTGAGGAAAGAGATGTTTGTCCCAATGCATATAGGAAAACAAAATATTTTACAAAACCTAATCCATGTTACGGATGCAACGAACTATATTTCAAGAGAAAATGCTCTTTTAAGAATAAAAAATGTTTTGACTGTGGAAATGTGGGACACAAAAGTTTTCATTGTAAAGTTAAAAAAACAAAACAAATAAAAAGTGAAAATTCAAGAGTACTATAAATTTAGTGTGGACGTCAAACAATGGAGACAAGACTCAAAAAAGAAAATTCATAGCCATAAAAATAAATAGAAGAAATATAAAGTTTCCGCTAGACACAGGGTCGGATTTGACTATTATAAACAAAGAAACATGCAAAAGAATCTGTACACCAATATTAAAATTATCCCCCAAAAAATTGATTGGGACATAGTGGGCTGAAATTTAAAGGTGAGTTCACATCAGATGTATAATATAATATATTATACATAAGATGTATAATATAATATATTATACATAAGATGTATAATATAATATATTATACATAAGATGTTTAATATAATATATTATACATCTTATGTATAATATAATATATTATACATCTTATGTATAATATATTATATTATACATGAGATGTATAATATATTATATTATGTATAATATAATATATTATACATCTTATGTATAATATATTATATTATACATGAGATGTATAATATATTATATTATGTATAATATAATATATTATACATCTTATGTATAATATATTATATTATACATGAGATGTATAATATATTATATTATACATAAGATGTATAATATAATATATAGTATGTTATATTATGAGAAAATGGTGAAGACTAAAGCATTCATGATGGAAAGAACTTATAACTTATTCAGAATAGAGTCGATGCAACTGTTCAATTTATAATAAAAGTGGATGGCTCTTATAGTAACACTGAAAGGCTAAAAAATAAATTGTAAAATCAATTTCCGGAAGGTTTTTTGAAAGGTTAGGAAGATACTCAAAAACTAATGCTAAGTTACAGTTAAAAGAAAATGTGGTACCAATTATTAGACCATAGAGGAAATTTCATTTTTTAGATTTGGATACGATAAACAAGGAATTAGTTCACTTGAAATATATGAGAGTGATCTCCAAAATGGATTATAGCGATTGGGTCGCCCCGACTGTCTATGTGGGAAAGAAAAATAACAAAATTTTTATATGTGCTGATTTCTCCATGGGGCTGAATGATTGCCTACAAGCTTACAATTATGCCTTGCAAAGCTCAGAAAAACTTTTGCAAAGTTAACTGGCAGAAAGTACTTTTCAAAGTTAGACTTGTCAGATACATATTTGCAAATCCAGGTTGACAAAGAATGTTCAAAACTGTTAACAATCAGTACCCACAAGAGATTATACAAGTTTAACAGATTACCTTTCAGAATTAAGGTAGAATTTTTCAGCAGGTAATGGACACAATGTTGAGTGATCTAAACATTGCGATCATGTACTTAGATGACGTTTTAATAAAAAGTGAAAATCAAGAGCAGCATATTCAGCATGTAAATGAGGTATTCCGAAAAATAAACGAATACGGATTTAAAGTGAGTGATGAGAAATGCCAATTTCCCATGACAAAAATTAAATATTTGGGCCAAATCATTGTTAGAACAAGCGTTTCATTGTGAGAGGAAAGGAATAACAAGGATTAGGTTTTTAAATGTGTATTCATTTAATATACAAGATATATTACAGTTGTTGGAAAATTAGAAGAAATCTTGATTTCAGTTGCTGATCATCAGGAAGACAATTAGGTGTTATGGTAGCGCCATGATTTGACTGATTTCTTGGGTTGGTTTGATCGAGGTCACAGGATATAGTTTTTGGTTGGGTTTGATGCATGTGTTGATTGATCAGGGTCATGGTGGTGGTTCGATTTGTGGTAGGGTGTGTTAGTTGCTGAGGTGACAAGGAATTTGTGTAGCTGGTAAGCTTGTGGTGGAATGTCATACTGTGTGGGAATCTCTGTAGTGAGTTTGGTTAGTGACTATGAGGAAGTTGGATGTTGTTTCAAAGAAACTGGATTGCGGTGATTGCTAGGTTATGCCTGTAGTGAATTGGGTAAGCCAAGGTGTTGTCGGTGGTGATGAGGAATTAGGTGTAGCTGGTATGTATGTGGTGGAATGTCTCACTGTGAGGGTATGCCTGTAGTGAGTGGTGATGAGGAAGTTGGATGTTGTTTCAAAGAAATGGGTTCGCATTGATGACTGTGAGGGTATGCCAAATTGATGGTGGTGGTGACGAGAAATTAGGTATAGCTGGTAAACCTGTGATGGAATGTCTCACTGCAAAGTGAGGCATTCATGTATCATGTGTCATTTTTACAAGCATTTTTAGGTTTTTCAAATTATAATGCTTTTGTTCTGAATTTATATTTTTTTGTGAGCACCATGAAATAATTTCCTAAAAAAAGACTCTAAGTGTAATTCGATGGCTGAATGCCAAAAAGTATTCACAAAAATTAAAAAGATCCTAACGTTAGACTTTTATCTCTTGCATTTTGATCCAAAACTAGAAATAATTAAGGAGAGCAATGAAAGTAACTATGGTTTCAGTGCCGTAATTTTGCATAAGCACAAAGATGGTTCTGTAAAAGCAATAGCATATGCATTAAGAACACTTTTATCAGCTGAGAAGAACTATGGCCAGATAGAGAAACAACTGTTAATGCAAAACTTTTTGCACTGACAAGCCCCAGGGAGAATATCCCGGGGGTGAAATAGCCATCTGAATAGGGTAATAGTTTCATTTCTATGTAATTCATAATTGTATGGTCTATAATAAATATATTGAGCTCTCTTTTATGAATCAGTTTTAATATTTTATATTATTAGGATCTACTCGGATTACTTACCCATGGATTTTTACCTATATATATAATATATATAAAGTGATGGACTCTTTCATTAGTTTTGACAGATGAGTGTCCAGCTATTTATAGGTTAGTCAATAGATGTTTATATTGACTATGACACTTCAGTCCTGAAAGATGCTTACAGACAAAACCATACTAAATACATGAGTGTGGTTTACAAGATGAGTGTGCTGACCTTAATGCAGATTGTCCTTACTCTTGCCTCCCTTAGATATTGAGGGCATTTATGTTCAAATGTTTCAATTCCATTGTGACAGCATGCCCTTCACTCTTTTCAGTCCAGGGCCATCTGCTCAAAGATGTTGTGTTATCCCAACAGCATCAAGATTGCTCTTCAGCCTGTCTTTCTATCTGCTGTTGTTTTGTTTTTCTGCTGCTGGTATTCCATTATTGCTCATTCTAATGACATTACCTGCCTGTTGCAATTGAGATTGCATTAGAACTGTCTTGATGCCTCTAATTATTTACTTTGCAAAACAGATCAGTATTTGAGATCTTGGCTTCAAGCATATATATCTACAGATTGAGTAAAGACAGCCTTTGCGGAAAACATCAAGCTGATTTGTGGGTGTGCAATATGGAGTCCAATATTCAGATCTATACTAAAATGAGGTGAGGACAACAGCTTTGTAGGTTCTGATTTTCATTTCTAGTTTAATCTCTCTTTCATTCCAAAGATCATGACAGAGTTTATGAAATGCATAGAGGCTTTAGCTGTTTGATGGGCAATTTTGGCATCAAAGGAAGTTGTGGGAGTAACTCACATCATATCAGCAGAAATAGCTGCGTGTTCACAGGAATAAAACATACACAGTCATAACACTAAAAGCATTTAAAATTGTACATTAAGATCATACAATTTATTTATTTTGTGTACTGGAGTGTGTGTATTTTGGTTACAAGTTTTTTAAGGTTGCATGTGATAAAAGACATTTCGTATTATATCAAGCAATGTCCCGGAGAGAGAAGATGGATGTCTTGACTTTCCAATGGTCAGTTACGAAGGGATAGAATTTTTTGGCCAATGTCCATTTTGGCTTTATTTAATTTATTTTAAACAAAGTTTTAATGTTGTAATTTTTATTTTATTTATGATTATTATTATTATTATTATCATTTTATATTTTTATTTATTATTAATAATAATAATAATGTCCCGACAGAGTTCACTTTGCTTACTAGGTAAGTGAAAGACTTCACATATTTCATATTGAGTATGAATCTGAAAGTTACCATTTAGTGGTGATTCCTATATTTGCACACACACACACACACACGTATGTACATGTGTGTGTGTGTGTGTGTGTGTGAATAAAAAGAGATAAGAGAAAAACTATTCTTAGCCAATGCATTCAGTCTTCTGAGGGACTTTATCATTGCTTTGATAAAGTCTCCTCTACAAATACAGTGTATCTGAGAATATATATATATATATATATATATATATATATATATATATATATATATATTATCACATTAAATATTATTTTAAAGAGATAAAGTAGGTTGGATTATTAAATAAATCTTTTTACGCACACAC